>CAUYON010009495.1:0-15588 GCA_963573935.1 Arctocebus calabarensis | reverse complement strand
AAAGAATGAGGGAGGGGTGGGGAAAGGAAGAGCAGAGAGAGGGAAGGAGCGAGGGGGGTGGGGTCTTGGTGTGTGCCACACCTTTTGGGGGCAAAACACGATTGTAAGAGGGACTTTACCCAACAAATGCAACCAGTGTAATGGTTTCTTGTACCCTCAATGAGAATCCTCAACCATAAAAAAAAAAAAAGAAATACCCAAGATACCTTAATAAGTCAATCTGCCTAAAAAAGAGGAGCTCTCTATATATTTATTGTCAAGAATAAGTAGCAGTAGGCCAAGCCAGGTGGATCAGTCCTATAATGCCAGCACTCTGGGAGGCCAAGACAGGTGGATCACCTGAGCTCAGGAGTTCGAGACCAGCCTGAGCAACAGCAACACCCTGTCTTTACTAAAAATAGAAAAACTACGGTGGCATTGTGGGGCACCTGTAGTCCCAGCTACTAGGGAGACTGAGGCAAGAGGATCACTTAAACCTAAGAGTCTGAGGTTGCTATGATGCCACTTTACCCAGGATGATAGAGTGAGACTATCTCAAACAAATGAAAATAATTAGCAGTACTCATAAGATGTCAGTCATCATGTTTAAATTGCAATTCTTAAAAAGACTCACAAGTATGTCTATATTTCCCACACATGCTCTTCCCTCAGGGAACATGACTCAGACACCATCGGTGGAAAAGGGCCTCACCAACCACAGCAGAGAATCTCCACCCAGCCACTCACCCCCCCTAACACTGAAAGGTCAGCAGACCCTGACTCACAAAGTGGTTCATTGAGCTCCTGTGAAATTAATAGCTGCGGCTCTTTGGTGATTAGACATCTAGCAACTCATCTGAGAATTTATTTATACTTAATCTTTTAACCTTTCTCTTTATAAAATATAGGAAAAAAATATGTTTACTTTTCAAATGCCTGATGATAAAATTTTCTAGGCTCCTATATGGGCACATAGCAAAGCAAGCTTCTAGAAGATTCTGTTCTTTGAAAGATGATTGCATGAAAAACCTGTCCATATTCCTTTTTATTTAAGAAGTAACAGATCTTGCCAGCATATGAGATAAATATATGTGCCTTTTAGACCTTGGGAAAAAATAGACTGTTTATCCTACTTCTGTTCTTCTTGCCCATCAGAAAGACCCATCCATCTGTGTAATCAATAGCAACTCCAAAGAATCTGCTTTGGCTCACGAGGAAGAGAGGAAAAAATCTTTAAAGGAAACCAGCACTGCAGCTCAGTTCCTGAACATATTTGCAGGAAAAAATTACACAATTTGAACTGTGTACTCCAGTACTCTTGAACTGGCAGAAAGAATTCCTGCTTATTATACCAAGATTCACACTGATTTTCAAAACTACATCCTAGTTCAGGATCCCCTGGCCTTGGAGAAAGAAGAGATAAGACATTTATCTCAAGTCTTTACATCACCATATGGGTAAATGTTGCTACTATAAACTCTTCTTCTTCCCCTGGGAATTCCAGCCACCTTTACTGGGAAGAACAGAAACAGGTGTTAGTTCACCTGGAACCTTTCAGGAGGAGCCTCGGGCTTCCCGGCAACACCATCCCACCAGAGACCAGGAGCCCCCCTGCTCTAGCTGGTATTGGCCATACAGTTGGCAGGCTAATGAAAGCTCAAGTAGCATTGATCTTGGAAACTCTAGAAAGAGGAGGCCTTCTCCTTGGCCTCAATTCTTCATCCTTCAATATCAATCAGATGTACATTGGAGCTTCGGATTCATAAAATATTTATTAACCTCCAGCTTTTAATGTTCATGACTAAAGAGCCAAAATTAATATTTTTTGAGTGTTGGTTAAAAAAAAAACAACTTAGAACTTTCTCCAAAGGGAGCGTATTCAAGGCCAAATGAAGAGCTGGGGCTGCTTTTACCAGACATCAGAATGACTGCCTGCAAGGTGTCATTGGTTATTTGAATCATGACACTTGGGAAATAAAATTATTGAGATGTACTATATATTTTTGTTTGTTTTCCTCCCAGAGCTGAAAGCAGTTGATCTGGTTTGTGTGGAGAGATACACACTAAAATAAAAAGCCAGACTCCAGAGAGAGATTCACACAAAGAAATACACTGGCCTCAACCCCAGAGACACAAAGCAGAGGAGACCCAGCAACTGGCTGATTGAAATCTGAGGAATGACATCACCTGCTCCATTATCTTAAGAGGCTGAGATGTAACATTTTCGTCTTCAAATGTGCCAAAGCAAGCCCAGGGTGCCTCCCATCGCACGGAACCACTCAGCACAGACTCTAAGCAAATATCCTACTCGGCCGCCCGCAACACCGCTCAGCCATCCTGGAGGCCACTGGCTGAGTGCCTGCTGGGTGCTCATTATTTCAGTAGCTTCTGGAAAGATATTATCAGGTTTAATCTGCACCCACAAACACTGTGTGGCAGTATCACCAGCTTCCTCTTACCCAGGAGAAAGTGTGGTTCACGTGGGTCAAAACCTGCCTGAGTTCAAGCAGTGAGGCGGTGGAAGAACCTAAACTCAAACTCCGATTTGTGGCAGCGCCAATGCCTTGTCCACCACATGACACTGGCAGTTGCTGGGCTGGTAAGTCTTGTGCACGAGAAGGAATCACTGGCCTGTCCTACTTCCTCTTTGAATTACCAGTTTTAACATAGTGTTTCCTACTTCCATCTATCTCCTTGTGCTTTCTGTACTTTTTGAGACATAAAGGTCTCTAATGAGAATTTACAATCCAGCACGTGCCCACACAGACCCTCTGGAACCTGTGGAAAATGGTTTCAGGTAGAATCATAGGGCATGACCCAGGGACTTACAGAAAATCAGTCTAAGCTAGCCTATGCAGACCCAGTTACAGATAAGAGACAGAGGTTCTCAGACAGGAAGCCACTTGCCCTCTTTCACCAACAACTGGGAGGCGAAGCTGTGCCCACAACCCAGGTCCCCAGAGAATTATTTCACTGCCTACCTTGAATGAGTTTAGATCAGGCACACCTGGGGCGAAAAGGACCCGACGTTTTTGCTGCAGGAGCTGCCTCCGGCTGCTTAGGGGCAAATACCATCTAAGGTTCCGTGTTTCAAACTGGTTTTCACCTCTGCGTTACTGCAGCTCAAACATCCCAAGGTATTTTGTTCTATTGAAAATCGTCAATGTGGGTTTGCATATTTAAACGCATAGATGTCTGCTGAACATCAATATAAACACTTCACAGTATTAGAGGGGCTGTGTGTACAGGTGTGGGACTGTGCATGCGCCTTAGAGACCTTATGTCTCAAACAGTCAGAAAGCACAAGGAGGCAGATGCACACCCACAACACTCAACCACAGACGGGGCTGCAGAAGGGTCTTCCTTCCGGTTCTGAATTCATTAGACAAGTTTTGTGAGTAGAAAGTCACCCTGTTAAGCAGCATCAGACTTAGATAGCCAACTTACAGTGTCTGTTTACTTGTCTCCCCTCTTCACTAGACTGTAGACCCATTTAAGCCAAGGACTGTGTCTTATTAATGTTCGCGTACTTATCAGATTAGACCTCAATGCAAGCTTATATTTGGGAGGAAGTGTTATTTTCATGTGTTTCATCCCCCTGAAACTAGAGTTCACTGCTCTTAAGAACAAACGCATCCCATTAGGGCGTTAAAGATCAGCTGGCCCCCAAGTGCTTCCCCAACCCCGAGTACATTCAAAGCCTTTAGCTTGAAACGTCACTCTGGGGAGTTAGAGTCCTTTGTATCTGTCACTCCACCACCTTCCACGCATCATCTTTTAAAGCGTCCAGAACAGTCAGGAGGTGCATGCGGCCCCGGCACAGCCTGCGCTGAGGCAGCTGAGACCTTCAGATGGTGTAATTGTTCTCAATTCTGAATGCCCATCAGAATGATCCGGGAAGCTTCGGGGACTATAGACAGGTATCTGGGACTTCACTCTTTGAGACTTTGACTTAACTAGAGTGGGTTAGACTCAGGCATAAAAACCAAAAATGCAAAAGAAAGAAAGCATTCTGGGAAATGATAACACAGCCTGCATGGAGAATCACACTGGGCTGTCTGCACTCTCCTCCCACTTTCTCTAAACTGAGAAAAACTCAAGTTTAGGGAGGTAACGTATGCACCTTGGACAAAACCAGGAGAAAGATGGGGGTAAACCAGGGTCTCCTGCATTGAGCTCACTGTGCTATTACAGCACATTGCTTGCCGTGACTTTGGCTATGCTTAGATGTTCCAACTTGTGCTGTTTTATGTTATCGCAAGCAATGCCAGGGCACATGGGGAAAAGTCTCCTACCCTCCTTGTCAGTTAGGACAAGATCTTCCAGGATGTTGATTTCTGTTGTCAAACTTCTGCCAATAACTGGACATACAGGCTTCCTGGCATCATATGTCACCTGTCTCCTGTGTGCACGCAGTCTGAACAGCAAACGCTCAGGTGGTGATTCCAAAGCTCCTCTGTTCCCAACTGCTGCAGGCAGAATGGTCTTGGGTCTACTGAAACAACCTCCCTCTTACTCCCACTTGCTACCAAGAAAAATATGCTAAACCAATAAATTAAATAAATTATATTAAACACTAACATTATGGGAAGAGTATCACTGTTTTTAATGAGAACAAATCAGTAGTGTGATAAACTTTCATCTCATACCAGTACCCAGAGCCCAGCTCTTGAAACTCTACCCTGGTCATGATGAAAGGAACCCTGGCTGCTGTCATCAGGGAGGAGTTCCCTGCCCAGCTGCGGACCGTCTTCCCCAGCCGGAGTCAGAGAAGACTCTGCGCAGGGACAGCCCAGCAGGAGAAAGGCAGGAAAGGGTCTGGCCATTTGAATGTGATGCACCGGCCACGCTCCATGAAGAGGCTTTTAAATCCTCGCTTTGAAACTGTTTTCTGATCTACTTCTGATTTTTTAAAAATTGTGCTATAGCCTGGAGTTACTGGCATAAATCTGCCATTAAAAAGGGAATGAATAATTTAGAATTGAGACAACAGAGTAATTATAGTGCCCATTTGAATTTCCTAAATAATTAAGAATTCTTCAGATTATTTAGAACTGCTTTATTATCTGGACTGTGCTGTTGGCTGGTGACATCTTGGGTGTCTTTGTGTTTGCATCTGAGCCCTCTGATGGGGCCCTCGAAGCTTTGGGGTGATATAAGCAACACGTTTTCAGATCATTTGGAGATGTTAATGGCCAAAATGAGGTTTAGTCTATAAAAAAGAAAATACAAACTAGTCTATCATTCTTCACCATAGCTACAAGTGACTTTCACCCTTTACACCTGTTGTCATCAAGGAAGACAACCTTAGGTCCAGAGCCAGACACAGGTAGATTCTAACAGGACACTGTAAGGTCCTCTAACAACTAGAAAGTGAGACACTCAAAAATTTAGCCAGACTTCCCCAGTCATGTCTAGAGAGACACTTGGAGAATTTAATCTGTTTTCCATGTTGCTCATATTAAATCCCAAAGCTGGGGGGAAGCCCTCATTTCCACAGATGGGAAATGAAGCTGCTCGCCCGGACCCAGCCTCTGATCCGGAGCCCACACGTGGCTGTTGTTGGCACCCCCAGAGCTGTACAAGTTGCATGTGGAGAGTCTGTACAGTGTTAGCATTGAAATGTTTTAATATCTTCCTATTTACTCAGAAGAGACACCCATTTAAAGCCTGTACGCAGGTTTGAATTTGGGAAGAGACCGTTCTCATTCTACCCAGCTGAAGATAGATTGTTACTTAAGAAGTAATTACAAAATTTCTAGCACAGACATTTTATTTCATCATTAAAAATTTAAATAAATAGATATTGTGACTCAATAAGTCATTGGCAAAGCACATTTGTAAGCTCAGGCCTTTCTGAAATGGCTTAAGAGTATCAGAGAGAAAGCAAAGCAGTTTACCTCCTGCCAGAACTGCTTCAGATGCACTGACTGCTTGTTACTTACTCATCAAATAAGCGATTTTTAATGAGCGAAGTGCCTATCCCAGCATTCAGGAAGTCCAAGAGTCATGTTGCACCAGAGTAATGTGTAGGAGCGCCCGCCTTTCTGTCCCAGCTCTGCATCCCAAGCTGAAGGGGTCACTGAAAATCAGGTCACCCATCCCTTCCTAGACTCTAAAAACTCAAGGAATTAGACTCTGACATTGACACACAGTCGGGATGTTTACCATCTCCCCAAATCCCAAGAAGATTCGACAGAGAAGTCTTTACTTGTTGCTCTGAATCCAGCTTCTGGCAACAGAAAATAAACAATGATTTCCAAAGGTGTTTCATCATTTTGTGAGGAGGGGTCAAGTTGGCACTGCAGACGCCGTCTGGTGGGAGTCCAGGATTCTGGCAACACTGAGTGTCCCACATCTGAACGGTCTGCGACTACAGGGCCTTAGAACTTAGTAGGGTATTGAGATTCTCCCAGCTCTCTCTTTCTAATCAGATAGGGCTTCTGACAGAGACTTTGTAGTCTTAAAGAAAACACCCTGACAATTTCCTGCCAGGGTTCTATGTGCTAGCCAGCACATTCAACACTCAAATATATTCCCCGAGGCTAAGGGCAGAATATGCCGCCTGACACACCAGTAGCAGTAAGTATACTTAACCAGCATATGCTGAACTGCCTTTGCCAGAAAACTTTAGCTCTGAACGGGCTACCGATAAGTGAAAACCAAATTCTCAACCTCTGTCAAGGCATCAAATATGCAAAGCCTTATCTTCCACTTGGGATTTTGTAAGATAATGCAAGTATCTCATAGCACATCTCAGACTGCAGGGTAGCTAATTTTTTTTCCCCAGAAATTAAATGTTTTTCTTCTTTCCCAATCAGTTGGTTTATGTCCCTTTACTCACCCTCCAAAACTGTTTCAGTCTGCTCCCTCTGCGCAGTTTGGAAGCGTTCATTCCTGCAGGTCACGGGCACAGGGAGCCCCTCTCCAATGCCAGGGCGTCTGCGGCCGCGCAGGCTGAGGAGGAAGGGTCGGAAGCGGTGCGCTGCCCGGGGACGCCCGCAGCGCAGACACTCCCTGGCTTTTAATGCTGCTCACCAACGACCACAGACTTTGCTGCTCAGCTCAAAGGAGCCAATAGCTGAACATGACATTCGGCCTCTGGAGACACAGAGGGGAGCAGAGACTCTCAACTGCAAGCAACCCGTCTGACCTCCTCAGGGGATCAGCCTCCCAGGGAGATGGGGTGTTCCCAACACCTCGTATTCCTCTCCTGCTTCAGATGGGCTTTACACTTAGACTGAAGATCATATTCTGCTCTGAGAAACGCTCGTCTCAGCTGAAAATGACGACGCTGACACCGCGGTGCCCCTGCGCCTCCGTTGGGGCCGGGGCTGGTGCTTGCTTCTGTTTGGGGTTCTAACTGTCTGGCGTGCTGGGCCCAGGGCTCTCGGTAAAAACTAAATGCTGACTGCTAAGTCCGGCTGCTCAGAGAAATAGAGCTTTGGCCATCATCCACTTCATCTTATGCCAGGAGACTAGGCAGGTAGATACTTCAGAGCAGCCCGAAGCAGTGTTGGGGAAATTGAGGAGTAAATCTACAGAGGCCTCCACAAATAGCTCAGCTCCCCTCAGAGAAAGGCAGTCTGCAGAAGGACAGAACCCAGCTCTCCGCACTCACTGCCACAAAGCCCCACCTGCTTGGCATCCCAGCTCTGTGCCAGGACGTTGGTGGGTTTGGGGTATGACAGTGTGGTCCAGACAGGGGCCAACTTGGTGCTCCTGGAGTTTACACTCCAGTGTTGCAGTGACTTCATTATCCACCTTCCATCCATGAGACTGAGTTTGCCAAGGCCAGAGGCTGGGAAATGCCTCCTTAGCACCTGACCCTGTGCTCAGCCCAGGGTGGACCACTCCAGGTCTCAGGAACGATGGAAGGAGGGAAGCAAAGAAGGAATCCACACCCTGATGAATGCCAAGCATGTGTGAGGCGCTCTGGGCGTTCCCACCACCAGGCTGGGGGAGTAACAGCCCTGCTGGGATTCTGCCTTGACAGAGACTTATCAGGAAGGTCTGGGCACATTTAGATAACTTAGTTCACACGTAGACCTTAGATCGGGAGCCTCATGGAAACAATTAGTTTAACCCTCTCACACCTTCGTTTTTCCATCACAATGAACAGCGACCATCCGCTGGCACTGAGGGAATTTCTGACAGATGTGCAGAAGCGGTGAGTGGACACTGGACTCTGGGGCTTTCTCATTCCAGGCTATTTTGATGCAGTGACAGCTCTGGGAAGGCGGCTCAGAGGCAGAAGTTAGACGATTGAACCAAAGGGCTTAGAAAACAGGCTTAATTAAACCAAAGGGGCAACTTGGAGGAAAGAGAAATGAAAAAGCAATGAAGGCTGAGTGCCAGGAGGCTGGAGACTGGAGAAGACAAATGCAAAACAGTGATGCAATCACGAGGCGCCCACACCGGCGAGGCCCCATGGTTTGTAACATCGGCCTTTCAGCCAATCTCATCTCCACATATGAAGAGAAACCACCAGGAAGAACAGGACCTTTGATCTAACGGCAGGTGCTGTAGGACTCCAAGACGCACACAGAGAGAGAAGGGGTGGCGGGAGGCCTGGGGCAGGAGGAGAAGGGACGCTTTGTTTCCGAGAGAACGTGGAGACACCGGGCTGCAGGGACAGCCTGGGACGCCTTCCCCTGGGAGTGGGCTCACCTTCACCAGGCAGCCATTTCCTCCTGCAGGGGAAGCAGAACCTCACTGCTCACAGGAGCAATGCCCTGGGTGTCAGATTGTACCTGCAGACGCCATAAAGCCTCTCTGTAATCTCAGAAGGTGGAGGACACCTCCCCTCTGGAAGTGGACGCACGGCTCACCTCTCCAGTGAAAATCATCTCATGATCAGTAGTGCTGGTCACAAACATCCTGGGCACATGTTACATGACCACTCCTGGTCACTGTGGTTGGAAGGAACTGGGTGACAGTTCTGGTTCATGGGATATGGAAGGCAGCAGCATGTGTTCAGCACCGTCACCTGGCCCTGCCTTATCCACTCCACAGTCTTCTTTTTCCCTGGTGGGGTGACCCAGGAGGAGGTGTATAGCTGATCTCCCTACAGGCCACAAAGCAAGAGTAGGAATAGATCTCTCCTGGAAGTCTTGGAGTTGTTTGTTACCTACACTATCCTGTAGTTACAACTTATAAAGTTACTTTCTTAATTTGTCGGTTTCCTAAGCAATCAATAATTAGACCCAAATTAATTTGTAAAGCCTTCAGTGTATAATGGTATTTTGCAATTCCTCCTTTTACACCCAGGCTGATCACACTTCTGCCACCCAGACTGTCTGCCATGTGGCCGTGTCCTCATGATGATTGAGAGATGCATTTTCATGAACTCTCCACACCTCAAATGTTTATAAGATTGAAAAGATACAATTTAAGTCCATAGAGAGAGTCAAGGATCCAAATGAATGCTTATACAATACACTAGTATTATACCACTTTATATAGTAAAAATACAAAGTGAGCTACACACCGACAGCCATTGGGTTACATGCCCAGCTAAGGTACAGTGGGCTCACTCCTCCTTGGCTGATGAAGAGGACAGGAGATCTTGGATCTTTATTCAAGGTCAGCATAGATGGGCTATCTCTATATATACCATTCAAACTGCAGACAGTGATGTCCCAAAACCAGCAAAGCACTGAGGCATTTCTGACTCCAGAGTGAGCTCTTGCAAGGAGGCATGACAGTGGTGGGGTGGCCTGAGGTGGGGTGGGGTAGGGAGGCTGCTTCCTGCATCTTATATTATGCCACATCACCATTGTCTGGACAGTCGCACTCCCTTCTTATCTGAAAGGCATTTTGCTAGAGTGGAAAACCAAGATAAAGAAATGTAGGTACTCTTGGGATCTTAAAGGTTTACTGGAATTCAGAACCAACAGCTTTCACGGGGCACGCTCTGGTCTCTGGGAGTCTGATCTGTGTGTAGCCCACTGATCTAGTCACCGTAGGAGCAGGGCAGGTTCATACCCACAGGGCTCTGCAGCTTCCCACTCAAAAGAAGTCGCAAGTTAAGCAACACAGAGGTGCTGCTGACAAAATAATTCCAAGCCCAGAGACTTGAACTGACAGGGATTCTAGTGCACTTCCCCTGTAAAGAGTTTTGTAAGTAAGACCTGTGGGCTAAAGACAGGAGAGGCCAATTAATATTTAATTGATGGCTGATAAAAATAACATGTGCTTGAATTTATATGGTTTTGGAAAGGTCGGCATGTTGGATTTGTAACCCTGGAAACAAATCGTGGAGAAACTTAGCATCGGAGAAAACTTACAATCACCGAAAATATGGGAAAGAAAATGTAGGTTTTGGACACTTCTTCATTATGCAAACTTTTTATTAAAAAAGATTCTGTTGTTCTTGTAATATTTTTTCCTAGTCATTGTGATTTAAAAATGGGATGTTCATGGGCTTGTTTTAAGAAAGGGGAAAGCTTTTGAAATCTTAGGAGCAGTAATATCAAGTCAAATAGTTTGCAATTAGTCATATTTTTAATATATCCTATACTTCCTTATATTTCTATACCAAAAAAAGTTTTTTTCAACATTTTAAACCAAAATTCTCATATGAGATTCCTAATCTTTTTAGAGGCTGTTGGTAAATCAAGAAACTTACGGTGCATCTTAGAAGGGTGCAAGTGAAAATTACTAAATGTAGAACATAAATGTCTTCATATAGTGATAAAAAGGCCATGAAGGCTATGTTAAATAGTTCAATGAAAATATTTCAGATTGTATATGAAGTCAGCACATTGTGCCCCATCTTGCACCAATGTACACAATTATGATTTAATAATAAAAAATAGCAAAAACGTTAATCCTATCAAATAAGTCTACACTATAATCATACATACTTAGTAGTGATATTTATTTCTAAAATTTGAGAACATGGAAGAATTCCTTAAAGCCCCTTCCAGATACCCCACACTAATGTGTAACATTCTTGTTCCTAAGCATATTCAGAGGGTGTTGATAAAAGTATACATATTTTAGAAAGGAAAAAAAACTTTATTAAAATTGTCATACTTGAGCCAGGTTTGATTTCTGCAATTACAAGAGAGAGAGATACAATATACAAGATAACAGATGTTATCAGTGTGTTTTGAGTATTACAAATTAATAGTTTTTCCCTTTCTTAAAATGTGCATACACTTTTTGTACCCCCTGTGCAGCATGTATCTACATGTCGGTAACCATCCCTACCGCTATACTATGCTTTTTCTCTATGTAATATGAGAAAAAGTATTAATCAAGGGTTCTTTCTTGTAATGCCTGCTATACATATATTCATATGAAATATATATAAAATATATATAGGATACATTACAAGATAAAATATATATTTTTATATAAATATAAATTACATATAATATATTGTATATTAGAGATATATGAAATATATACGTATATATAATAAAAAATTCTGTAATGATACCTTTCAAATCTTTTTATGCTTTTTGTTTATAAAGATTTTATTAGGTACATATTATCCTTTAAGTTTAACATAAGTTCTGTTTAAAAGTTTCCAAAAACTGGTGAGATTTTATTTAATAAATGAACTCTTGATGGATATATTGTTTATGCATCTATCTAAAAATGTTATACTTCCAATGTTTCAGCAGAATCTCTCTCCATATGCAGTGGAACCTCTGTAAGTTGACTACTCATGGGACTGTAACAAACTTCTCAACATATGCAGGTAGTCACCATAAGGAGCTAGACCTATTGTTCTGATACATACATATGGAGCACATATGTGGGGAGTTACTCAGCGATGGAGGTTCTGCTGTGTATACACACACACACATCTACATACACATATATACACACACATACATGTGTTTGTCTTGGAGATGATGTTCTCATAATCTTCAAAATGAAGAATAATAATTTCTATTCATTTCAACATTATATTGTTGTGTTTTTATTTCTTTTTGAGCCCTCAGGGTAAAACTATTTACTGATTGGCCCTAATTATATACACATAAGGCCAAATGGGAATTTCTGTTTTGCTTATAAATTTTCATTATTCTTTAGCTGTTACTGAGAGAAGGATGGGGAAAGAGGCAATATCCATGGAGTTACTTTATATCTCTAGAAGAATATGGCTATGAGTTAAATATGTAGTAGTGGATATTAGGGGAAGGATGAGAATTTGTTTCATGGAGCTTCTGTATTCCACTAATAACTAGTCTGGTTACAATGATTCTGACGAATTACAACAGAAGACAAGTGTGAGCAGTATTTCTTGAAGTTCACTCATAGTGATCTCACTTTGTGAAGACACTAAACAATGACCAGAATTGTTGCATTACCATTGCTATTGAAAGTGTCCTCAACAGATGCCTAGGGATCTAATGGAATGTCTATTTTTAGCTCTTTAAGGACACTCCATTAAAAAAAATCATTTGGCCTCAAGGATACATGCACTCAAATGTTTATAGTAGCTTAATTCATAATCATAAATATGTGGAAACCACCCTAGTGCCCATCAACCTACAAATGGATTAATAAACCATAGTATATGTATACCATGGAATACTATTCAGCCATAAAAATAATGGAGACTTTATAATGGAGTCTTTTGCATTTATCTGGATGGAGTTGAAGAACATTCTCTTTAGTAAGGTAACTCAAGAATGGAAAATAAGCGCCCCATGTACTCAGTACCAATTTGAAACTGGCAGATGAACAACTCCAGACCCACAGGAGAGGAAGAACATAATTAAATCCAAGAAGGGGGAGGGGAGATGAAGGGGGTCCATAAGCCCTTACCTAATGAGAACAAGGAAGCGTATATGCCACACTTCCTGGGTGAAGGACCAAGTACAACTCTGACTTTTCCTAATAAGTACAAACAATGTAATTTAATCCTAGGTACCATTGCATATGTACACACACACATATACACTAAAACAAAAAAAGTCCTTGATAACTGCTTATGTGCTTTCCAGTCACATCAAAATAATGTTGATAACTATTACTGCCTGTAAAATTACATAAAAAACCCCAGCAAAACTAAAATTTCACGACTAAAACTTCTGCTTTTGCATGCATATTTAAATCCATTTTATTAAAAAAAAAAAGGAAAAACCTCAAACCTAACTCTGTACAATCAAACTAGAGAGTTGCTAGATTATGTCGTTAATTCATTTTTTCAATGTTCCCTGTGGGGGGTAGAAATTTGAATTTGATTTGGTATCTGTAGAAAAGATACAAGAATGTTACCTTTCATGTGGGTGAGAACAAATTAGTTATTCTTTGGGTGATCTCAATTTACTTAAAAAATCCTTTGGTTAGATAGCTATAATGTCTCTGGCATTGAAAGTTGTGACTAGAAAATAGTTCTCTACTTTTAAAATAAATGTCTTGGTTTTCTTCCAACATTTATTTTCAATAAATGCCTAAGCATTTATCTTGCAGCAGGAGACCATTATCCAGTCACAACGCTCAATTCCTTTGACATTATCTCTTAAGTAAAACAGTAACGT
Organism: Arctocebus calabarensis; assembly: GCA_963573935.1. Taxonomy (NCBI): domain Eukaryota; kingdom Metazoa; phylum Chordata; class Mammalia; order Primates; family Lorisidae; genus Arctocebus; species Arctocebus calabarensis. Next base: position 2,104 of record CAUYON010009495.1, on the reverse strand, counting down.
TAAGAATAAAGGACTCGCTGATTGAAAGAGCATGTTAGTATGCTGAATGAGTGAACAAATAATGTGGGTGAAAAGCACTCCTTTAATCAACATTTGAAGTGGAAAAAGCCCTTGTTTTATTCTCTTCATACACGCTGTGTAATGGGACTTGAGAGACAAGAGTTGGGACAAAGTGCTTGACCAGGTAGGAGGCCTAGAAGGTGCAGATGCTAGCTTTTTTTTTTTTTTTTTTTATTAAATGACATCTTTGTCCACACTCATGTAATTTAATCTCTGATATTATTCTGTGCTTTATATGGCTTCTCTTAATCATTTTTGTGTCATGGAGGTTCACGTGTATCTAATTAGCTCTAAAGCTCTTTACCTTAATTAAGGTTCTCTCTTCATAAAGTTCCCTTTGCAGTTGGGTGATCTGTGTGCTTCTCCTCTTCTTCCAATCGTTAGTGGAGATTCTGATCTCCCTGAATTATAATCATTTCAATATTAAACCTATTTTGATAGGAAGTGGTATTTGAGATTATTGGTGTCAAAGAACAGATGTTTATTATTAAATTTATTGGCTATACTTTGTGGAAATTACTATTATTGTGGGAAGGCATCACAATACCATCACAAAAAGGGGATTCATTCTGAAAAATTGATATGTCAGTGGGAACAAAAATACGTTAGGAAAAATACATCACAGACAAAGATCTGATCGTATCACTTCTTTACTTAAATATTTCACTTTACAAATCTTGCCATGTGCTAAATGTTTTCCAACCCCCTTAATATAGGATGGCAAGAATCTTCTCAACATAGAATGTGAAGACATGCCAAGGGCTAGCTTAAATATACAAGTCTACAACGTCTTTGGTAAAGCACGGATAGACTAAGAGCCACTCATCTTTATACTCCAGTGTGAATAGAAACTAGAAGCTGATATTTTCTCTACTACAGAAACTTTGTATACAAGCTTTTAAGACAAGTCCCCTTGTGCCCCCAAAACTGCTGTCATACTTAGACTAACAAGGAAGTATTATCTAGCTTGTTTATATTCAAGACTCTGGATCCTCACTTAAAACATAGTAAATTCAATTTGCTATTGGTTGAGCCTGAATTTTTTTTTTTTAAATTCTCTAAGTGAAAAAAAGGAATCAGGGAAGATAGCAGAGTACAGTCATCTCTTTGTCAGTCATTTGTGGTAAGACATGGGAGAGAGGACTTCAGCTCCCTCTGGCTGAGATATCTACCCAGAAACATCACACGGGGGGGTAGTGAAGCAGTAGGGGACTCCAGGAGCTTATGGGGAGGTCTGGAGCTGATGAAGACCAACTTAAAAGAGAAGTGCCTGGGTATAGACAGTCCTCCATGGAGAACTGGAAATGGGAAGGGGCTGTCCTGTAGTTATTTTTTTGGTTTTGGACTGGGCTGCTAACCAGAGCTGCCTTGGAACAGTGTGAACAAGTAAGCAAACTTGAACATTATCCAGAGGCCAGGATTGATCAGTTTGGCTATTAGCAGGGTCCTGGCATCATGGGAAGGCCACCTAGGAGGAATAGTTCACAGGGTTCTGGTGCAAAACTGGCTTAGTTGCACCTGCTTAGCTTAAGCAGCCATCCTTGGAGTTAACTAAATGGCCCCTGCACCCTGGGAAGGTCACTTTCTTGTCAGGAGGCACCATTTGGAGAGCCAAGATGTGCCTCCTAAGAAGTCTGGTGAGAGGTTTGGGATCCTAATTATGTGGGGACTGAATGGCTGGTGAGGCAACCAGCCCTGATTGGGGCAGATAGGTTGGGAAAACTGAGTTGGGTCTCATCAGCAACTATATAGTGCTCTGGCCCCCATCCAATGTAGTAAAACCTGTTTGTGTTCTCCACCTCCTAACAACACAGTGCTACCTGGTGGCCAGGCAGCATACTGCAATATATTAATATTTATACACATACATATATATATATTTTTTTGTTTACATGGATTGTTTTTATTTTATTTTATTTTATTTTTTTATTGAATCATAGCTGTGTACATTAGTTCAACCATGGGGTACAGTGTGGGGGCTTCACATGCAATCTGAGATATTTTATCAACCTGATTGACATACCATTCATGATATTTTCTCGTT
>CAUYON010009488.1:0-28469 GCA_963573935.1 Arctocebus calabarensis | reverse complement strand
ATGGCTGGGCGTTGTGGCAGGCGGCTGTAGTCCCAGCTACTTGGGAGGCAGAGGCAGGAGACTCGCTTGAGCCCAGGAATTGGAGGTTGCTGTGAGCTGTGATGCCACAGCACTCTATCCAGGGTGACAGCTTGAGGCTCTGTCTCAAAAAAAAAAAAAAGTACCCAGAGCTAACAAATTCAAAACTTGAAGGAGTAATTCAGAGGCTTGCCATTTCCAACATTCCTCCATAGTAAGCATGCTAAAATTCAAAAGCTACTGATTTAAGAAAAATCAGAGTTAAAAGGGAAATTCTAGCTAAAACACTATTAAATTCAAGAGACCACATAAAATTGATCAGAAGTGTAGCTTTGGCCTGTGAGGAAGGCAAACAGTAAGACAACTGGAAAATCCTAAAGATCTTGGAAGAAACACCACCTTCTCCTACAACTGCAAATCAGAATGCCTATTATTTCTGGCTCTCAGTGTTTCCAAAATAATGTATGGTTTATCAATCTCCGGTTTCTTTTGTTAGACAATAATGTCGGTCTTTAAGCCTGGATCTCACCCATTTGTTGTCCACTTTGAAAGTATTCTTAAGTGTTCTCCTTTAATCACTTATTTAACATCCCCTTAAGGAAGAATTTAAGAAAATGCTGAAATGGCACCAAGTATCCTACCTGAAAGGCCCAGATTGCCATTGGCACGCATAAGCTGTGCTCTACACCCATGCAATTGCATTACTAGCCTTGGCAGCCATCTTGGAAATGATGCCTGGCTCACAAGGGAACCATGGAGAGTACAGAGTACTGTACTTATCACCAATATTGCTACAATTTTAAGGATAAATCCTAAAGATGTAGTTTGTAGCTTTATCTTACAGTAAAGTTTTATCTTACTCCTCTTGTAGTAAGAGGAACAATGTTAAATTTCCTGGGAGGATGGCCACTCAAACTAGAGCCAGGGCTTTAATAAAAATTGATTTTATCAGCTCGGCGCCTGTGGCTCAAAGGGCTAAGGCGCTAGCCACGTACACCTGAGCTGGCGGTTGGAATCAGCTGGCTGTTCTTTGGCCCAGCCCGCCAAACAACAATGATGGCTGCAACCAAAAAATGGCTGGGCATTGTGGTGGGTGCCTGTAATCCCAGCTACTTGGAAAGTGGAGGCAGGATACTCGCTTGAGCCCAGGAATTGGAGGTTGCTGTGAGCTGTGACGCCACAGCACTCTATCCAGGGTGACAGCTTGAGGCTCTGTCTCAAAAAATAAATAAATAAATAAATTTGATTTTATCAATATGATTTGAGGGCAAGAAAGGAGAATAAAAAGTGAGGAAGGAAAAGGAAAGAATCCAATCAGATATATCATTTACTCTATGAGCAAATGGTAACAGCTCTCTGGTCAAAGCAGTCTCAGTATGAAATATATCCCAGGTATTAAAAAGAAAGTACATTTGAAATATTAAACAAAGGCAGTATTAATCTTATGGGAAAGATGACAAAACACCGTGTACTTGACATGTCAAATCACACCACCACAAAAAGGTCAACAACTTGTAAATACTTATGTTAATCAATGGAGCACATTTTCAAATACTAATTTTAATAAAGTATATATAAAAGGATGACAAAGGGGTGGTGCCTGTGGCTCAAAGGAGTGGGGCGCTGGCTCCATATGCCAGAGGTGGTGGGTTCAAACCCAGCCCTGGCCAAAAACTGGAAAAAAAAAAAAAAAATAACAAGAGTAACAACGCACTGGACTGTAGCTTCCCCAGTTTGCTCTAACACATCATTGACTCCGCTTGCCTTTTAACTTGCTTTGAACCATTTACGAAGCCTTTGAAATTAGCATCAAATTAGTATTTAACTGCAAAACAAAGACAACCTCTAGGTCCCCTCCCCCGTCTCAGTCATCAAACAAAAATCACACCGATATACCAGACTAATAACCACTCTTCAGAACACGACCGTGTACGAACAGAGAATGGAGGCTTCAGAGTCGGGCAGCTCACCTGTTGATGAAACCATATCCGTTTCTTACATTGAACCATTTTACTGTTCCCAAAACCTTCGTTGCTAAAAGAGAAAACAAAGCAAAATAATCCATGATTACCAAATGTCTCTTCTACAACAGCCCCGCTTCTGCATCCGGTCCCTAGCACGCTGCCGGCCGTAGCCACCTGACAGCCTTTTCTTTCCAAAGACCGTCCGCGGGGCCGCGCTGGGGCCTCGACGACGCCTTCGCCATACACGTGCGTGAATTTGAAGCCGTCAGGCGCCCCCGGGCAGGCCAGGGGCGCTGGACCAAGATGGGCGTGTGCGCAGACTGCGGGCGGAGCACGTGAAGGAAGGGGAAGCCGCCCCGGCCCACTCTGGCCTGCGTAGGCGGCGCGGTGCGCCGCGCCCTCGGGGCATACGCGGAAGGGAGCTGGGTGGATAAGTCAGGAACAACAGCGTGCCGAGCTCAAGAGCACGAGGCCGGTTGGCGGGGAGGGGACCCTGCCGCACACGCGGTCAGCAGCGCGCGGCCGCAGTGGGAGGGGCGCGCGGCGGCGCGGGGTCCAGAGGGGGCGCGGGAAGCGACGCGCGCGCGCGCGCGCGCCTGCTGGGCGGGCGGGCGGGCCCTAGCGAAAGAGAGTTGGGGGGGCCGAGGGGGAGGGGCAGCCGCGCGCCGCGGAGTCGGTGCCCGCCGGTCGCGCGCCCGCCGGCTCGCCCCGCTCTGGCTAACGGTTCCGCTGCCAGGCTTCCTTCCATACGGCTCCACCCCCGGCAATACCCGGCCCTCACCGATGACCTTCTTGTCCCCGCCGGCAGGCGCCGCCGATGTGAGGCCGCCCGGGCCACCGCTCCCTGCGCCGCTGCCCGTAGTGCCGGGCTTGGTGTCGGCAGCGCTGAGGGCGGGGGCGGCGGGGGGGGCGGCGGGCGGCTGCTGGGTCTCGGCCTCGCTGCTCATGGTTGCGGTGATGGTGACTGGGGCCGGCTGCGGCAGCTGCGGCTCCTCCCGATGTGTGATGGTAACTAGGCCGGCGGCGGCGGTGGGGCTGCTCAGGGCTCTCTGGGGTCCGCTCTCCGCTCCCGCTACCGATCGAACTAGCGAGAATGGCGGGACAGGCGGGATAAGCCCTATAATTGACCCGCCCCCGGCATTGTTCACTGGCCAGAAGTGCTGTCAATCTCGCCACCTGACCCCCAAATCCTGGTTCCTATTGGCTAAGACTTTATCACTCCTCCATTCTCATTGGCTCTTAGGCGGCTAATGCTACCTCCGCTGCCGCCATAGAGACCGGAACTAGAATTAGAGTAGACACCACGAGAACCATAGAGTATCCGGGAGGACGGACAGAGAGGACGTGACTTTCACGAGGCAGCTATCCCGGCGAGCTGCGGGTTGAGGGTTGTGTACCTGCTGAAGAACAGGCACGACCAAACGCTGGGCGGGGATTAACTGCCTTGACCCGGGCGACACCTTAGCCCCTCGTAGAGAGAAGGCCTCCTTACCTGTTCCACAAATGGACCCTGTGAGATCAGATTATTACCGCGGGCATAGAGTCGTTTTTTCTTTAATGGCCGTGTACACCGAGGATTTCTGCAATTGGTTTAAACGTTAAGCGTTCGAAGAGTGTGTACTAGAGTAATACCCGTGGTGGGACCACGCAAACTCTCTGGCCTCAGCATGCTTAGGGCGGAGTGTATCCTGTGGAGACCTGTCTTCTGATCCGTTTCACCAGGCATATAAAGAATGTATTTTAAGTATTCACGTCTGTTTGTTTTGGCCACAATCAGATGTAATACAAACTCAGGTTTATTGAACAAGCTAAACATTCCACTGTATTTTACCCTAACACCCATGTAAAATAGGAATTACTTTCCACGTTTCACAAACCATAACACTGGGGCTGCCACCTGATGTTACTAAAGTCTTCCACCACCTTCATTCGTTCTTTATTAAGCATCTACTATCGGTTGATGATGGAATACTTAAAATTTGAGTTTCTGCTTTCTGATGGAGGCAGAAACACTTCAAACACTCCAGAACTGCAAAAGCACAAAGCGTTTTGAGACCGGAAAGTGCTAACTTTCCAAGCGGTAGAAGGTTTATGCAAAGGGCTAAAGGAAAAAAAAAAAGTCTGAATCTCAGGGGAAATCCAAGTAAAGTAGTTCAGTAAGAGAAGGATGACACATTGGATTATAGAAGTAAACAGGGTCAATTAGGTATACTTAACTTTAATTTATCCTGAGGGCAAGACCTAGAAGGGCAATTTTAGATTTGTAACAGGGAGTGGCATCTTTTACAAAAATGGCTGACGAGTGCAGAATGGGATGTAGAGAAGTAAGGAAACCAGTTAGGAGGTTTGTGCAGTATTCTAGATTCCTATCAGTAGAGTCAATTCCACCTCAAGTCCTCCCTCAGTCAGTCCTAAAAACTCTAAATGTCCATCCAGAGTCTCTTCATTCTTACTCCACTACTCTTGGCCATCCTCACCTATTGCTTGGAGCAGGGATGTGCAAACTTGTTTTTGTAAGGGTAAGTAGTAAATATTTTAAACTTGGCAGGGCATTTGGTTCTGTCTTACTAGTCACATTTAGAGCCTGAAAGCAACCATAAGTGTGCCTGTGCTACAAAAATTTTTATTTATTGACAATGAACTATGAATGTCATAGAATTTTTAGATGCCACAAAATACTTGTTCGTAGCTTGTAAGCCATAGAAAAACAGGGAGTGTAGTTTGTTGATCTGACCCAACCCTCCCCCACCTGCTTAGAACACTGCTGTAGCCTCAAAACCATAATCTCTACCTCTTTCTTACTCTAATATTCCCTACCACAACAGCCAGAAAGTTTTGAAAACATCTGATCACAACACTGTTTTGCTTAAAATCTTCCAGTGACCACCTTTACAATTAGGATAGTCCAAATTCCTTGATGTAGTTTACTGGACTTTGTATGACCTCCCTCAACTTAATCTGCCCACTCTTTACTCTCCTTGTCCAATCTTCCAGGTGCTCTTCTAGCCATTGCTCCCTTTGAACTATCTCATACTATCCTCTCAACCTGTAACTTATTTTTTTTTTTAGAGACAGAGTCTCACTATGTAGTGCTGTGGTGTGTCACAGCTCACAGCAACCTCAAACTCTCGGGCTTAAGTGATTCTCTTGCCTCAGCCTAGCAAGTGGCTGGGGCTACAGACACCCCCTACAACACCTGGCTTTTTTTTTTTTTTTAATAGTTAACATTGTTTAGCAGACCTGGGCTAGGTTTGAACCTGCCAGCCCTGGTGTATGTGGCTGGCACCCTAATAACAGAGCTACAGGCACCAAGCCTCAACCTGTAACTTCTTTTTTCCTTTCTTCCCCTTTACCTGCTTTTATATCCTTAAGGTTTTGGATCAGATGTTACTAGGTGAAGAGTCCCTCCCATCCTAATACACTGTATTGCTCTAATTAAAATCATCCCCACTAGACTGTGAGTTCCTTGAGCAAATAGCCATAATACCTTATGGCATTTGTTAAATGAATGACATGGTGTACAAAATGAATTGGAAAAGGCAGTACTGGAAGCAGAAAGGTCATCTGGGCAGTTCCACCAACAATCCAGATAAAAAAGACCTCTGGCAGTAATGTGGATGGAGAGCAAGTGGATTCCAGAGCTGCTATTCATCTGTTCCAACTATAGGTGACTTTTGAATGTTAAAAGGAAAATCTTTCCTCAACTAGCAGTTCTGCCAACACTGAAGACATTTAAAAGCATGCCCTCTAGGCTTTAGAACTTTATCCTAAAGTTGGGTTACAAAGACACTGAGAAATTGCAGCAACATCCCTAAGGATAAGTGAGCAAACTCCCCTCTGCTTTGAAGAGATGACTTCTCAAGCAGGACAACAGATTCTGAATATTTGTCTTTCAAATGTTACTCTAAGGCGGGCACATCAGGCACAGAGGCTCATGCCTGTAATCCTAGCAGTCTGGGAGGCCAAGCAGATGGACTGCTTGAGCTTAAGAGTTTGAGACAAGCCTGAGCAAGAGCGAGACCCTGTCTCTCTAAAAACAGAAAAACTAGTGGGGTCTTGTGGAGGGCACCTGTAGTCCCAAACCAGGGGGTTGGCTGAGCCAAGAGGATTGCTCAACCCAAGAGTTTGAGGTTGCTATGAGTTATGATACCATAGCACTCCACCCAGAGCAATAGAATGAGACTCTGTCTCAAAAAAAAAAAAAAAAAGAAAGAAAAGCAAGTATCATTACTGGGCCAGGCACAGTGGTTGATGCCTATAATCCAAGTACTCTGGGAGGCTGAGGTGGGTGGACTGCCTGAGCTCACAGGTTCGGCACCAGCCTGAGCTAGAACAAACCTTGTCTCTAAAAATAGCTGGGCCAACGTTGTGGTGGGAACCTGTAGTCCTAACTATTTGGGAAGTTGAGGGAAGAGAATCGCTTGAGTCGAAGAGTTTGAGGATGCTGTGAGCTGTGACACTATAGTACTCTACTGAGGACAAAGTGAGACACTGCCTCAAAAAGAAAAAAAAAAAGGATCATTACTTACTCATTCCATCACTTCATTCAGCTGTCTTCATGCTCAATGAGTGTGAAGATAAGCTGTTTAAAAAAGAAATTAGTTTTCTTGTAGCCACCTTTCTACCACAACAGAGATTGCTCTGAAGCACAGATTGTTGAGTCTCATCCCCCATCCAACATGGCAGGTTTTAACTCCAGAGTTCTGCTAGTCTCACACATGCCATCCTGGGAGCTCACACCATCCAGCCTTCCATGGTGGTCACAGTACAACTCTAGTGTCTGCCTTCAAGTGGTATAAAGGGCCAGGATATTCATCCTAAGCACCTCCTTTGCAAAAAATAACTCTCACCTTGTCCTCATCTCTAACGGACTCTGGCCTAAGAACATAGTTCTGTCTTCCCAGGAAGCTTTCCCCTCCCTGATCATCTGGCCAATCTCAACCAATCTGTCAACACCTCAAAAGTCACTTCTTTCTCTCATCTCTAGTCTCACCACTCTGCTCCCACAGCATCCTGAATCATGCATGCTTCTGTCAGTCACTCCCAAACAACAAGTATTTCTTGAGCATCTGTTAGATAATTGTCCCCCAGGTGCTGAGGACATAGCAATAAAATAAAAAGAAAGAGACAAAATTTCCTGCCCTCAAATTCTAATACTTACTGTCTTGCACTGAAACTGTGCCTGTCTTCTGTCACAAGCATAGACCACATGTTATTCATTTTCAGCTTCTGCCTAGTTCAGAGATTGATATGGGATGTAGGTAGATGCCAGATGAAACAATTCAACTGAATAGCCCATCACAAGAATATCAGCTCGGGATCACAGCTGTTCATCCTTTTTCCTAGCTCTTTACAATTCCTCTCTGTCTAGTTACTTGATCTTTCCTCCACTAGCTAGCAGTCCTTTCTTAGCTGTCCCCTGAAGCGTGTTTACTTGGCCAGAGAGACTCGTAAATATCTACATTATAGGGCCCTTGTACATCTCACCATCTCCCTTGTCCCCTGAAACTAAGTATACTGACACGAAATTTTTTTTTGAGATGAGTCTCATTATGTCACCCTTGGTAGAGTGTTACGGTGTCACAGCTCACAGCAACCTCTAACTCTTGAGCTTAAGTGATTCTCTTGTTTCAGCCTCCCAAGTAGGTGGGACTACAGGAGCCTGCCACAATGCCTGGCTATTTTTTGGTTGTAGTTGACATTGTTGTTTGGCAGGCCAGGCTGGGTTCAAACCCGCCAGCTCTGGTATATGTGGCTGGCACCTGAGCCGCTGAGCTACAAGTGCTGAGCCCTGACACAACATTTTTAACTAAGTCCTACTGTCATAGAATTCAGCTGCTACCTCTGCTGTTGTAGCATCCTACTGCCAGTAGTTATGATTCATCCCCAGCCATATGACAGGAGAAGGGAAATTGGAATGGGAGACCACAGAAAATGCCTCATGAAAGGAACACCAGGGAATTTTCTTCTTTTCCTCTTAAACAATGTACTCCTTTTAAAACTAACACTTTGCAAGACATGTTTCTGTTTATAAATTATCTTCATAGCCATTCTCTTGATCCTCAATAATGCTATAAGGTAAACAGATACTACCCCTACTTTACAGATGAGGAAACTGGGCTCTGAAAGAGAAAGTAAACCTCTCAAGATCTCCACTGTTTAAATGACCCCAGATTTAAACCACAGTTTTTGACTAAATTATTACTGGTTCATCATGATCAAGACACATTCTACCAAATGGTTTCACATCCCCCAAAGATCCCAAGTTATTGATCCTATTCCCACAGGCTCCATTCAGAACCAGAGTGAACCTACTGGAACATCTTTGGAATAAATAGTGTTATTAGACTCTGGGGCCTTGCCTGAACCTAAGAGTGGCCTGCTAAGATTGCTTATAAGTGGGAGGCATCAACTATGCACAGCAAGGGCTTAGCTCAGGTCCATGCTTGCCTCTGGACAGTGCCACTTCTAGCTGAAGCTGGGAGGAGACAGGGCTTTCATTAAAACCATTTAAAAACAATACACATACAAAAAAAAACCCATAAAAAACTTTATTTACAGTTGAAAACTTAAACACAATCTTAGGTCTGAATCTGTGCTACTTCCCGGGTCTCTTGATCAAATGGGCAGCAGCAGGCAGGGATACACAGAAGGCAGTCCACACTCTCTTACTTGAGAACATCACCCAGAGCCATGGAAGGCCTACAACGGCAGAGACACGGAGGTCAGTGAGGGATGGGGAAATAAAGAGTTTAGAGCAGTTGTCCTCAACCTTCCTAACGCCGCAGCCCTTTAATACAGTTCCTGTGGGTCATGACCCACAGGTTGAGAACCACTGGTTTTATAGGATCTAGAAGGGGACTTCCCATGAGAGACAATGCTCCCAGCTGTCCTCTCCACTCCTAATCCTGTTTTTCCAAAAGGGTAGAATGGGCCTGATAAAGAAACTAACATTTTTTATTTTTTTGAGACAGAGTCTCAAGCTGTCACCCTCGGTAGAATTTTTTTTTTGAAGGGGTTGTAGTTGTCATTGTTGTTTCGCAGGCCAGGGCTGGATTCAAACCCGCCAGCTCCAGTATAAGGGGCTGGCGTTCTAGTTGCTGAGCTACAGGTACCGAGCCTTTTTTTTTTTTTGCAGTTTTTGGCCAGGGCTGGGTTTAAACCCGCCACCTCAGCATATGGGGCCAGGTGCCCTACTCCTTTGAGCCACAGGCACCGTCCTTTTTTTTGGGGGGGGTAGAGACAGAGTCTCACTTTACTACCCTCGGTAGAGTGCCGTGGCGTCACACAGCTCACAGAAACGTCCAACTCCTGGGCTTAGGCGATTCTCTTGCCTCAGCCTCCCAAGTAGCAGGGACTACAGCGCCCGCCACAACGCCTGGCTATTTTTCTCTGTTGCAGTTCAGCTGAGGCCGGGTTTGAACCCACCATCTTTGGTATATGGGGCTGGCGCCCTACTCAATGAGCCACAGGTGCCGCCCCCCACTTTTTTTTTTTTTTTTTGAGACAGTTTCACTTTGTCACCCTCAGTAGAGTGCCACAGCGTCACAGCTCATAGCAACTTCAAATTCTTGGGCTCAAGCGATTCTCTGGCCTCAGCCTCCCAAGTAGCTGAGACTACAGGCACCTGCCACAACACTATTTTCTTTTTTTGTTTGTTTAGCAGGCCCAGGCTGGGTTTAAACCCACCAGACGCACAGCATGTGACCGGTGCCCTAACCACTGAGAACACGTACCCAGCCAAGAAACTAACATTTATGACTAAGCATATTGTCTCATTATTCAGCTTTCACAGTTCTGTGTAGTATATATTATCTCTAATTATGCAAAGGAGCAATCTAAAGTTTCACGGGTTTAATGGCTTGACTAAGCCTATAGGGTTAGACAGTGGTAGAGTACCCTGGTCTACTTGGCTCCAAAGCCTGTGTCCTTTTTGTTAGACTTCAGTGGCTCTTTGTGGAACTCCAAAACAAAGAGCAATCCATTTTCTTTCCACGTTTCAGACCCAGCTATAAAAACGAAGTCCACACTCTTGGAGTCATCTATACCAAAAGACGGGGTGAGTAAATTCAGATACTACTGTCCCCCTTGCCCTTCCATCCCCAAATGGTGCCCACATCCTCCTCTAGAGTCCTGGTGTCATATTGCATCCCCAGATAAAAGTTTAACTCTGGGCCCTCTAGCAAAATGTATAATAAATGCACTTTGTAAATTGCATGGTGGATTAAGATCTATTAGACCAGGCACTATGTTAGTCAACATGGTCTTTGCTTCAAGGAGGCATCAGCTGGAGGAAAAATAGCACATTTGGGATACATTGTGTTAAATGCTGTAATGGGGGAATGAACCAAGTGCTGTCAGAGAGCATCCAGGGATGAACCACTGACTCAGCCTAGACCTAGGAGGAAGAGATGGGGGAACCAGGGAATGATTTACAAAGGGATGTTAGCCACAGCTATGGGCATACTACTGGGATGTGTTGGGAGGGATTAGGATTAGTTAAAATTACATATTCAACAGTATATGTTTCTATTATAAGATACATGCTTAATGTAGAAAAGTTAAGCATAAATAGGATAATAAAAGTCTCTTTGCTCTCTCTATTCAACAGAACTATTAATACTCTGCTATATACTACTGCAGAAATTTCTCACATAGTTAATCAAAATAAATAGTACCATGCTTACACAATCTACAACATCTTTTTTTTTTTTTTTTTTTGGAGACAGGTCTCACAGGGTCCTGCTGTTATCCTGGGTGGAGTCCAGTGGCACCATCATAGCTCACAGCAACCTCTAACTCTTAGGCTCAAGTAATCCTTCTGCTTTAAGCTTCCTAAGTAGCGGGGACTACAGGTACGCACAACCATGTTTGGCTTATTTTTTTCTTTCCTTTCTTTTTTCTTTTTTTTTTGGTAGAGATGGGATCTTGCTTTGTCCAGGTCTCAAACTGCTGGCCTCCTATGATGGTATAATTACAGATGTGAGCCAATATACCTAGCCAAGAACTACATCTTTTTTTTTTTTTTTTGTAGAGACAGAGTCTCACTTTATCGCCCTCAGTAGACTGCTGTGGCATCACACACCTCACAGCAACCTCCAACTCCTAGGCTTAGGCTATTCTCTTGTCTTAGCCTCCTGAATAGCTGGGAGACTACAGGAACCTGACACAACGCCTGGCTATTTTCTTTTCTGTTTTTGCAGTTTGGCCAAGACCAGGTTTGAACCCGCCACCTTTGGTATATGGGGCCGGCGCCCTACTCAATTAGCCACACACAGGCACCGCCTCATGTACTAAATCTTAACCATTATTAAATTTACCTTAGAAATCTTGCCAACACATATAAATCTACCTCTTTTCTCTCCTTTCTTTTCCCTTCCCTTCCCTTTCTTTCTTATTGTTAAGACTATATAGTATTCCATCGAAGAGATATACTTGTATGTGTACATAAGACCTGGCTATGATGGAGGCAGCTTTGCCTTGGTACTAGATTTAACTGGAATGAAGCCAGACATTTTCCCTTCCCTGGCCTTTTCAGCTGGTAGAGCTTCTGAGGGCAGGGAACAAATAGGTCACACACCTAGCAGCCAAATCTCTGATGCCCCCGAGAGCCATATTTGCATGTGGAACCTTTGCCTGGACTACTGCAGTAGACTCCTCACTGGCTTCCAGCCCACCTTCTACATCACTGTCAGAATCATTTTCTGATCATGAAAATTCAACTACAATATTCTCCTGCTCAAAATCCTTCAGTGGGTCGTATTAGCCTGGTTCTTTGTAGAGGGCAGGATCCTCTCTGAGAATCCCAGGAGCACAATGTACTGTCTCCACAGGGGAAAATTAATCCTTGCCCATTCCCTGTCCTTGGGATAACATATGAACTGCTTAGCTTGGCACTGCTTGTCACAACTGGCCCTGGCTTCCATCTAGCCTTCTCTCTTAACTATTTGCTTTTCCTGTCTTCCTACTTTGGCCATATTGAATTATCTGTAGCTTCTTCTACACTTCTGGCTGTTTCCTGTTTTTGTGCCTTTGCCCATGTTTTTCCCTCTGCCTGGAAGGTCCTGCCCAGATTTAGCCACCTGACAAGTTCTATTCTTTTTTGTGCTAAGCTGAAACATCACATCTTCTATGCTCTTCCTAAACTCCAGGCAGTTCAAAGCATTCATACTTTCCTCACCTTGTTCTTTTTTTTGAGACAGAGTTTCATTATGTCGCTCTCCGTAGAGTGCCGTTGCGTTACAGCTCATGGTAATGTCTAACTCTTGGGCTTAAGTGATTCTCTTGCCTCAGCCTCCCAAGTAGCTGGGACTACAAACACCTTCCAGAATGCCCGACTATTTTTGGTGTTGTCGCAGTTGTCACTGTTGTTTAGCAGCCCGGGCAGGGTTTGAACCCACCTGCCCTTCGTGTATGTGAATGGTGCCTTAACTGCTGAGCTACGGGCACTGAGCCCTTTACCTTATTCTAAAACCTCCAATTCAGTGCTTTATTATATTGTAATTATCAGTTTTCCCAAGAGACTATTGAGTACCTTGAAAGAATGAACTGGGCTGTCCAAATCTGCATATGATACTACGTATACTACATGGGACATATCTCAACATGTTTTACATAATCTTCCCCTACAGGAATATAGTGCATCTATAACTAATTCTAAGATGGGAGACAGTGTTTCCTAAACCTCAGTCATTCAAACAGCGTCTTATCAACTATTAAAATATACATCATCCACAGGTATAATTTATTTTTTAACCTAATCTCTATCTGAACTTCAATACTGTCTTGTAAGTGATAATAACTATAAAATTATGCAATGTGCTAATTATATATTTTTTCCTAAGATCTAAATACATATTTATTTATTTATTTATTTTTGAGACCGAGTCTTACTTTCTTGCCCCTGGTATAGTGCTATGGTGTCGGTGTCAAGATCACAGCAACCTCAAACTCTTAGGCTCAAGTGATTCCCTTACCTCAGCTTCCTGAGTAGGATCCAAATATTTATTTATTTATTTATTTATTTAGAGACAGAGCCTCAAGCTGTCACCCTGGATAGAGTGCCGTGGCATCACAGCTCACAGCAACCTCCAATTCCTGGGCTCCAGCGAATCTCCTGCTGCTGCCTCCCATGCAGCTGGGACCACAGGCGCCCGCCACAACGCCTGGTCATTTTTTTTTTTTTTTGGTTGCAGCCGTCATTGTTGTTTGGCGGGCCCAGGCTGGATTGGAACCTGCCAGCTCAGGTGTATGTGGCTGGTGCCTTAGCCCGTTGAGCCACAGGCGCCGAGCCAGATCCACATATTTCAAGAAGAGATAGTTCTCCCAGCACTCCCTGAACTAGTGTCTCTCACAAAGCTATATTAAGAAGCACCTGAGATGGTTGTTACAAACATAGCATCCTGGCCCTAAACCCACCCCATAAAACACTCCAAGGGGTGGGGTGGTGCCTGTGGCTCAACGGAGTAAGGCACCAGCCCCATATGCCGGAGGTGGTGGGTTCAAACCCAGCTTCAGCCAAAAACTGCAAAACAAAACAAAACAAAACACTCTAACGGAAGGATCCAGGAATTAGTAGGATTAACAATGCCCCAAATGATTCTTACTGTAGGGGCATCTGTGTAATAATAAGAAGAGTGCCCCCGGCGCCTGTGGCTCAAAGGAATAGGGCACTGGCCCCGTATACTGGAGGTGGTGGGTTCAGCCCCGGCCAAAAACTGACCCCCCCCCAAAAAAAGAAGAGTCCCCCCAACCACACTTGGTAGTGGCACCAGGCTTGGGAATTAAAGGGAGAAGGGCAGCATATCAGACTAGCAGGGCTGCTAGAGCTCACAGCTAACTAGTCCCTTTTCTAAGAATCTTTCGAAACAAAGGCTTTCGAAAAAGAGGTTCCACCCTTCCCCATGTATGTGTAATACAGCAAGACAATGGGAGGGGTAGAGATTTGTTTATGCTATCAAATTCATCATAGAAAGCTTTCCCAAGACCCACTGAGAGAAAGTCAAGATTTCTGTATCTAGAATAGCACATAAAACTGCATTTTCACTAAGACCAACCTAGGAAGGCAAAACTCAAGAGTTCCAGAATAGAGCTTCACCACCTTCCTAATGCTGTCCCTTTAATATAGTTCCTGTGGGTTGTGACCCACAGGTTGAGAACCTCTGTTCTATAAGGAAATGCTCCATAGGAGGTATAGTTGATCAAGTGACCTCACCTGTCTTCTGACTTCTTCCCAGCTCATTCATCTTCTATTCCCAGTACTTGGGCACAAGGTCTCAAATGCATTATTAGGTGATAGCTTCATATGAATGCAATGGATTCCTATGGGACCAGTGCCAACAAGGTATTATTTCCTCCTTGATCTTTTTTTTTTGTAGAGACAGAATTATCACTTTGTTGCCCTCAGTAGAGTACCGTGATGTCACAGCTCACAGCAACCTCCAGCTCTTGGGCTTAGGTGATTCTCTTGCCTCAGTCTCCCAAGTAGCTGGGACCACAGGTGCCTGCCACTATACCCGGCTATTTTTTGTTACAGTTTGGCTGAGGCCAGGTTCGAACCTGCCACCCTTAGTATATGGGGCAGGTGCCCTACTCACTGAGCCACAGGGGCCGCCCCTCCTGGATCTTTTTTCTTTGGAATATGGTAGGTTCTTAATCAAAGGACAGACTGATTTCAACCAGTGTGCTGTGAGCAGATCTTAGGTATGCCGTGAAAAAAATTTTTTTTTGTTTTTTTTTTGAGACAGAACCTCAAGCTGTCCCCTTGGATAAAGTACCATGGCATCACAGCTCACAGCAACCTCAAACTCCTGGGCTTAAGTAATTCTCATGCCTCAGCCTCCCAAGTAGCTGGGACTCAGGTGCCCACCACAACACTTGGCTATTTTTATTTATAGTTGTCATTGTTGTTTGGCAGGCCCGGGCTGGATTCGAACCTGCCAGTTCTGGTGTATATGGCTGGCATCTTAGCCACTTGAGCTACAGACGCCGAGCCCTGTGAAAAATTTTAAAGATCATTAATTTATTTTCAAAAGAAGTTCAAAGCACAGTAAGTATATTCTTTTTTTTTGAGACAGAGCCTCAAGCTGTCACCCTGGGTAGAGTGCCGTTGCATCACAGCTCACAGCAACCTCCAATTCCTGGGCTCAAGCGAGTGTCCTACCTCTACCTCCCAAGTAGCTGGGACTACAGGTGCCCGCCACAATGCCCGGCCATTTTTTGGTTGCAGTCACCATTGCTGTTTGGCGGGTCCAGGCTGGATTCGAACCCGCGAGCTTAGGTGTATGTAGCTGGTGCCTTAGCCCGTTGAGCCACAGGCGCTGAGCCAAGCATATTCTTTTTATAGATCAACATAATTTAAGTGTGCCGCATAAGTTTAACTACAGGTTCAAGTGTGCCATGAGATAAGATTGAAAAACATACCGATGCTGGGCCCAGTAGCTCACGCTTGTAATCCCAGCACTTGAGGAAACAGAGGTGGGTGGACTGCCTGAGCTCATAGGTTCGAGACCGGCCTGAGCCAGAGCAGGACCTCATAGCCAGGTGTTGTGGCAGGTGCCTGTAGCCCTAGCTACTTGGGATACTGAAGCAAGAGAAAAACGTTCCCTATATCTCTGCTTCTCAAAAAAGTCAGCAACAGCTGACTGGGATCTGATATGAAATGAAAAATCTGGTGGCACCTGTAGCTCAGTGGGTAGGGAGCCGGCCACATACACCAAGGCTGGAGGGTTTGAGCCCGGCTGGGCCAGCTAAAACAACAACTGCAACAACAAAAAAAATAGCCGGGCATTGTGGCCTGCGCCCGTAGTCCCAGCTACTCGGGAGGCAGAGGTGAAAGAATTTCTTAAACCCAAGAGTTTGAGGTTGCTGTGAGCTGCACCATGGCACTCCACCCAGGGCAACAGCTTGAGACTCTCAAAAAAAGAAAAAAAAAATCTCAGCCAATCAGAACTAGCATTTTAACAAGATCTCCTGAAGATTCATATGCACATTAAAGTATGAGAAATACTGCTCAAAAGGGCTTAAAACCATCATGTACTGTGGCTGTCAACTATAATCCTACTCCCCCAAATACTAAAGGATATGAAATACTCCCATAACACTAGATTACCTATAACTTTATTGCTCAGAAGAAAAATAATGGGTAATACCACTTTCTCTTCTGGGTCAAGTTGGGTGTTTGGGAAAAAAATACCACCTCCCGCCCTCCAGACCCCTGTTTCCCTGGATAATTAATCTTCTCTTTTCCTTATTTTTCCCAAATTACATTATTCAGAAGTCCAAAATAGAGAACCACCTTCAAACCTGTTTGTATCAGACTACTGTCCAGATTCTCTAACACCTTACAGGGGTGTCCAACCTACAGTCAGCAGTTGGATTATGTGAGGACTGTTTTGCTTCTCTCTGGTGTCAGCTATCACAAAAATTATGCATGGACCCTTTATACCATCATCAGCTTTTGTCAGTGTTTGTGTATTTAAAGTGTAGTCCATGCTCGGCGCCTGTGGCTCAACGGGCTAAGGTACCAGCCACATACACCTGAGCTGGCGGGTTTGAATCCAGTCCGGGCCCGCCAAACAACAATGATGGCTGCAACCAAAAAATGGCCGGGCATTGTGGCAGGCGCCTGTGGTCCCAGCTGCTTGGGAGGTGGAGGCAGACTCACTTGAGCCCCAGAGTTGGAGGTTGCTGTGAGCTGTGATGCCACAGCACTCTACCCAAGGTGACAGCTTGAGGTTCTGTCTCAAAAAAAAAAAAGTGTAGTCCAAGACAACAATTGTTTTAATGTACAGCAGAGAAGAAAAAAGTTTGGACACCCTTATAGGCTCAGACCCTATGACAGCAATTTCTGGTAAAGTAAAATGACATAGTTCAAATAAAGTTCTTAAATCAATATTTGGGCATAAGAAGTAGCCAATAAATGATAACTGCTTTAATTAGTGTCACGAAATATTTGTTATGTCTTGCAATTCTGAGCAAGTCAGGGTAAGGAGAAAGAATTAGGGGTACTTAAGTTTAGAGCTCATTGTCCAATACAGTAATCACTAGCCACGTGTGGCTCCTTAAATTTAATTTTAATAAAATTAAAAATTTGGTCCTTGGCTGGGCATGGTGGTGATTACACCTGTAATCACCCTGGGAGGCTGAAGCAGGAGGATTGCCTGAACTCAGGAGTTTGAGATCAGCCTGAGTAAGAGTGAGACCCATTCTCTACTAAAAATAGAAACAACTAGCCTGGTGTTGTGGTGGGCACCTATAGTCTAAGTTACTCAGGAGGCTGAGGCAAGAGGATCTCTTGAGCCCAAGAGTTTGAGGTTGCTAAGAAATACAATGCCATGGCATTCTACCCAGGGTGACAAAAAATAAAAATAAAAATTCAGTTCTTCTCTTGTACCAGCCACATTTCAGGTGCTCAACTGCCACATGTGGCTTGTGGCTACCGTACTGCACAGTGGAAATGTAGAACATTTTCATCATCACAGGACTATTATGGGACAGTCCTGGTGTAGGGAGCCTATGAAATGTAAAATGGTCACCTGAGGAATCTGTTCTGCTTGGATTGCAGGATGAGAAGAGAAGCTTTCTTGGGGGAGAAGTTCACATAACTTTTGTTAATAGTGGGGGAGGAGGCAAGGGTGGATAATCCCACCCTCAGAAATAAAGCCTCCAACAAGGACTTCTGGTAACTTTCTGTAAACATCTCTGAAAAGTACAGAAAAGATGTCCCAAATATAAAGAATTTTTATTTATTTATTTTTTTTTATTTTTTTGAGACAGAGCCTCAAGCTGTCACCCTGGATAGTGTCATGGCATCACAGCTCATAGCAACCTCCAACTCCTGGGCTCAAGTGAGTGTCCTGCCTCCACCTCCCAAGTAGCTGGGACTACAGCCGCCCGCCACAATGTCCAGCCATTTTTTGGTTGCAGCCGTCGTTGTTTGGCAGGCCGGGGCTGGATTTGAACCTGCCAGTTCAGGTGTACGTAGCTGGCGCCTTAGCCTATTGAGCCACAGGCGCTGAGCCAAGAATTTCTGTTTATTTTTTTAAGAAGCTTAGGTGTCAAGTGGGCCTGGGGAGGGACTATCTGATTGGACAAGAAAAGTCCACACGTAGCTCCCAGAATACACTTGTGCATTCCTGCCTCAGCATTTGCTCATACCAGTTCGTAGGCTAAAATGCCTGACATTCTCCTTCTCTACTAATTCATGTAATAAATTTTTACTGAATGTCTGTAAGTGCCAGATACTGTCAACACAGAGTAAGTCACAGTTAAGGTATGTGCAGTCATTGAGACCATCTGATACTTAACTAGATCGCCATTTGGAAAAAGGACAAGAGTCTCATCTTAACATCACATAGAAAAACTGGTTCTATATAATTTTATAAGTAGAGAAATATTAGGAAAAACGTAGAAAACATTATGATCTGAAGTAGTAAAGACCGCTGGACACAGTGGCTCATGCCTATAATCACAGCACTTTGGGGTGCCAATGAGGGAGGATCACTTGAGGCCAGATTACTTGATACCAAACTGAAAGCAACATAGCAAGAACCCATCTCTACCAAAAAACGGAAAAATTAGCCAGGCATGATGGTATACATTTGTAGTCCCAGCTACTCAGGAGGCTGAGGAGGCAGATCACATGAGCCCAGGAATTTGAGGTTGTAGTGAGCTATGATGGTGTCACTGCACTCCATCCTGGGCAATAGCAAGACCCTGTCTCAAAGAAAAAAAAGACTTTATTAAATGAGAGAAAAACGGAAAAGCCATAAAAAAAATCTGACAATTGACCTCAACTAAATTTAGGCCTTTTTTTGAGACAGAGTCTCAGTGTGCCGCCCTAGGTAGAGTGCCGTGGCATCATAGCTCACAGCAACCTCAAACTCTTGGGCTTAAGTGATTCTCTTGCCTCAGCCTCCCAAGTAGCTGGGACTACAAGGTGCCTGCTACAACACCCAGCTATTTTTTATGGTTGCAGTGTCATTGTTGTTTAGTAAGCCCAGTACGGACTCAAATC
Source organism: Arctocebus calabarensis (assembly GCA_963573935.1). NCBI lineage: Eukaryota > Metazoa > Chordata > Mammalia > Primates > Lorisidae > Arctocebus > Arctocebus calabarensis. Next base: position 9,470 of record CAUYON010009488.1, on the reverse strand, counting down.
CACCAGCCTCAGTGTATGTAGCTGGCGACCTAACCACTGAGCAATAGGCACCGCTCATACAATTATTTTTTATAATTTTGTATATGAATCAAAGTTTTGACTGCAACCTGTATGTAAGGTCAAGTGTGAAATTTTCCACTTTTTTTTTTTGGAGACAAATTCTCACTTTGTTGCCTTTGTTAGAATGCCATGGCATCATAGCTCATAGCAACCTCAAACTCTTGGGTTAAAGCGAGTCTCTTGGGAGGCGCCTATGGCTCAGTGAGTAGGACACCAGCCCCATATACTGAGGGTGGCAGGTTCGAACCTGGCCCCAGCCAAACTGCAACAAAAAAATAGCCAGGTGATGTGGCAGGCTCCTGTAGTCACAGCTACTGAGGAGGTTGAGGCAAGAGAATCGCCTAAGTCCAGGAGTTGGAGGTTGCTGTGAGCTATGATGCCACAGCACTCTACCCAGGGCGATAAACTGAGACTCTGTCTCCAAAAAAAAAAAACAAAACGATTCTCTTATCTCAGCCTCCCGAACAGCTAGGACTACAGGCGACCACCACAACACTCAGCTATTATTAGAGACCAGGTCTTGCTCTGGCTGAGGTACGTCTTGAACCTGTGAGCTCAGGCAATCCACCTGCCCTGGCTTCCCAAGTGCTGGGATTAAATGCGTGAGCCACCACACCTGGCCCGAATTTTACACTTTTGATGTTATGTTGGTGCTCAAAGTTTTCAGAGTTTGGATCACTTTGGATTTCAGATTTTTGGATTATGAATGCTCAGCACCTATAGCACAGTGGTTGGGGCACCAGCCACATATACCAAGGATGGTGGGTTCAAACTCAGCCTGGGCCTGCTAAACAACAATTGCAACAAAAAAATAACTAGGAGTTGTGGCCTGCGCCGGTAGTCCCAGCTACTCAGGAGGTGGAAGCAAGAGAATCACTTAAGCTCAAGAGTTTGAGGTTGATATAAGCTGTGATGCTACGGCACTCTACCGAGGGTGACATAGTGACTCGGTCTCAAAAAAAAAAAGAATGCTCAACCTGTATGTATCACAGTTTTGTTCTGCTTTGATTTTTTTTTTTTTTTTTTGAGACAGAGTCTCAGTTTCACATGAACTAAGAAGGAAAAATTTTGAAGGCACAATGCCAAATGGAAAATAAACGAACTCATCTGGTAAAATCTCATGTAGAGAAACAAAACACTCACCCCACAATTAATGGTGAAAGAAAAGGTCCCAATAGGGGACATGTATCAAACTGATAAAGGAAGTAACCTCTGGGGAAGGGAGTGAAATTGGGGTTGGGGTGTTGTCAAGGGGGACTTCTGCTTTATCTGTTTGGTGTGAAAGTTTTCAAGATGACCATGTATTATGTTATTTGTTTAAATAAAAATAAATAAATGAAATATGGGAATTTTCATTGGATCATGTCTTTTCTAAAGCTATAAAAGTTACTTTGGGGACCTGGGAAGTTCAAACTTATACAGTATGCTAGATAATATGATTGTGGTTATGTAGGATGTTCTTATTATTATTACTTTTTTTTGTAGAGAATCTCACTTTATCGCCCTCAGTAGAGTGCCATGGCATCACACAGCTCACAGCAACCTTCAACTCCTGGGCTTGGGCGATTCTCTTGCCTCAGCCTCCCGAGTAGGTGGGACTACAGGTGCCCGCCACAACGCCCAGCTATTTTTCTGTTTTACAGTTCGGCTGAGGCCAGGTTTGAACTGCCACCCTCCGTATATGTGGCCAGCGCCCCACTTGAGACACAGGTGCTCCCTGGATGTTCTTATTTATTATTATTATTATTTTTTGAGACAGAGCCTCAAGCTATCACCTTGGATAGAGTGCTATGGCATCACAGCTCACAGTAACCTCCAATTCCTGGGGTCAAGCGAGTCTCTTGCCTCCGCCTCCCAAGTAGCTGGGACTACAGGCGCCTGCCACAACGCCTGGCCATTTTTTGGTTGCAGCCGTCATTGTTGTTTGGCGGGTCCGGGCTGGATTCGAACCTGCCAGCTCAGTTGTACGTGGCTAGCGCCTTAGCCTGTTGAGCCACAGGCACCGAGCCATTATTATTATTTTTTTTTTATGAGACAGAGCCTCAAGGTGTCACCCTGGATAGAGTGCTGTAGCATCACAGTTCACAGCAACCTCCAATTCCTGGGCTCAAGCGAGTCTCTTGCCTCCACCTCCCAAGTAGCTGGGACCACAGGCGCCCGCCACAACACCCGGCCATTTTTTTTTGTTTGTTTGTTTGGTTGCAGCAGTCACTGTTTGGTGGGCCCGGGCTGGATTCCAACCCACCAGCTCAGGTGTACGTGTGGCTGACACCTTAGCCTGTTGAGCCACAGGTGCCCAGCCATGGATGTTCTTTTTTTTTTTTTTTGAGGCAGAGCCTCAAGCTGTCACCCTGCATAGAGTGCCGTGGCATCACAGCTCACAGCAACCTCCAATTTCTGGGCTCAAGTGAGTCTTCTGCCTCTGCCTCCCAAGTAGCTGGGACTACAGGTGCCCACCACAACGCCCGGCCATTTTTTGGTTGCAGCCGTCATTGTTTGGCAGGCCCAGGCTGGATACAAACCTGTGAGCTTAGGTGTACGTGGCTGGCGTCTTAGCCTGTTGAGCCACACGCGCTGAGCTGCATGTTTTTATTTTTAAAGAGTTCCTTGCTGAAGTATTTCAGGGTAAAGTCAGGAAGTCTGCAACTGAGGTTGGGTGCAGTAACTCACACAGCACTCTGGGAGCCTTAGTGCATGGACTGCTTGAGCTTAGGAGTTTGAGATCAGCCTGAGCAAGAGTGAAACCCCATCTCTACTAAAAATAGAAAAACAGGCTCGGGACCTGTGACTCAACGGGCTAAGGTGCCAGCCACATACATCTGAGCTGGAAGGTTCGAATCCAGCCCAGGCCCGCCAAACAACAATGACAGCTGCAACCAAAAAAATGGCCTGGCGTTGTGCCGGGCGCCTGTAGTCCCAGCTACTTGGGAGGTGGAGGCAAGAGACTCGCTTGAGCCTAGGAGTTGGAGCTTGCTGTGAGCTGTGATGCTACGGCACTCTATCCAGGGTGACAGCTTGAGGCTCTGTCTCAAAAAAAAAAATAAAAATAAAAACAGAAAAACAGGCTCAGTGCCCGTAACACAGTGGTTACGGCGCCAGCCACATACACTGAGGGTGGCAGGTTCAAACCTGGCCCAGGACAGCTAAACAATAATGGCAACTGCAACAAAAAATAGCCAGGCATTGTGGTGGGTGCCTATAGTCCCAGCTACTTGGGAGGCTGAGGCAAGAGAATTGCTTAAGCCCAAGAGTTTGAGGTTGCTATGAGCTGTGACGCTGCAGCACTCTACTGAGGATGACAGCTTGAGACTTGGTCTCAAAAAAAAAAAAAAAAAAAATTGAAAAACAAGTTGGGCGTGGTAGCAGATGCCTGTATTCTCAGCTACTCTGTAGGTATCCCTTGAGGCTAAGAGTTTGAGGTTGCTGTGAGCTAAGAGGCACATAATGACAGAGTGACAGATCATGACTCTGTCTCAAGAACAAATAAAGTCTGCAGTTTCCAAATGGGAAAGGGAGGAAGGGAAAGGAAGGAAGAAGGAAAGTAAGAGGGGAAAAAAAGGAGGAGGGAGAGGAAAGGGAAAGGGAAGAATGGAAGAAGAGCAGGAGAGAGAATGGGAATGAGAAGGGAAGGAAGAAAGGAAAGAAAAAAGTTAAGGCAAATAATAAAACAAGAACATTAATCATTAATGAATCTAGGTGAAAGGTATATGGGTGTTCAATGCAATTATCTTCCAATGTTCCTGTAGATTTGAAAAGAAAAAAAAAAGAATAGAAAGGAAAACAAAATACCATACTACTCCTCACCTAGCTAGGAGTGATTTTTCTCCCTTCTACTCTTCTAACACTTAGCAATGTCACTCAAATAATTAGAGATCACCTCTGTCTTCTTCCCCATGAGCTCCTGAAATGTAAAAACATCTTTCAATTCTTTGCCACCTTCTGCACAGCTACTATGCCCCCCAGCACAGAGAGGGCAGTGTCAAGTATGAGTTGGAAGTGAGTCCATGCTGGATGAGAGATGTGAGGTATTCACCAGCTGGCAAATGCAAAGCCAGGGCCTGAAACTGTAGCATTAGTTCTGATGAAAGGTATGACAGGTCCTCCTGGCTGCCTAGGCTAGGGCTAGCAGAGAATACCCAGCCCTGCAGCCAGGTCTTTCTAGTGGACTAATGAATGGAATTGTAATCTGAGAGTCCTGTTAGAAACTGTGTGAATGGTTTTCAGGTTGATACTTTTTATACTACAAAGCAGTAGAAAACTGCTCCCATAACCCTTTCTCTCTCTCTCTCTCTTTTTTTTTTTTTTTTAGACAGAGCCTCAAGCTGTTGCCCTGGTAGAGTGCCGTGTCATCATAGCTCACAGCAACCTCAAACTCTTGGGCTCTCTTAACCCCAAACTCTTAAGGGATTCTCTTGCCTCAGCTTCCCAAGTAGCTGGGACTATAGGCACCTGCCACAATGCCTGGCCATGTTTTGGTTGAGGTTGTCATTGTTGTTTGGCAGGCCCAGGCTGGATTCGAACCCGCCAGCTCTGGTGTATGTGGCTTGTGCCTTAGCTGCTTGAGCTACAGGTGCCGAGCTAAACTTTTCTCTTTTAATTTTTTTTTTTTTTTAAAGAGAAAAGAGTTTTACTTTGTTGCCCTCGGTAGAGTGCCATAGCATCACAGCTCACAGCAACCTCCAGCTCTTGGGTTTAGGTGATTCTCTAGCCTCAGCCTCCCCAGTAGCTGGGACTACAGGCACCTGCCACAATTCTCTTTTAATTCTTACAGGGATTGTGTTACAGTATCTTCATTTGACAGATGAGGAAACCAGCTCAGAGAAGCAAGTGACTTCTCCAAGGTCACACAGAGAGGAAATGGATTCAATCCCATGTCTTTTTTTTTGTAGAGACAGAGTCTCACTTTATTGCCCTCAGTAGAGTGCTGTGGCGTCACACTGCTCACAGCAACCTCCAACTCCTGGGCTCAGGTGATTCTTCTGCCTCAGCCTCCCCAGTAGCTGGGACTGCAGGCGCCCACCACAATGCCTGGCTATTTGTTTGTCACAGTCTGGCCAGGGCCAGGCTTGAACCTGCCACCCTTGGTATATGGGGCTGGCGCCCCACCCACTGAGCCACAGGCGCTGTCCTGATGCCTTTTATTTTAATGGGCATTCTGGTGGATCTGGATCTGTATTTATTAGTTACCTATAGCCACATACTAAATTACCCCAAAACTTAGTGGCTTTAAATCAAACATTTGTAGCACACTTTCTGAGGGTCAGGAAATCAGGTGTGGTTAGCTAGGTCCTCTGTCCTTAGGATTTCAAACAAAGCTACAATCAAGATGTCGGCTATGGCTGTAGGCATCTCAAAGTGGGGAGGCAGAGAATCTACTTCCAAACTTACTCAACTAGTTGTTAGTAGGATTCAGTTCCTTAAAGGCTGTTGTGCTGAGGGTCTCAGCTTCTTGCTTCCCATTGGCTGAAAGCCCCCCTCAGTTCTTTGCCACATGAGCTTCACCATAGAGCAGCTCACAACACAGCAACTGGCTTCCATAAGAGTGACCAAGTGGGAGAGCAATATGGAAGCCAGAGTCTTAATCTCGGAAATGACACTCCTTTACTTAAAACCTGTCTGCAACATTCCATGTGCCTTTAATTTGCATTTCCTTAATGACTGATGGTGTTGAGCATTTTTTCATGTGCTTACTAGCCATTCACCTATCTTGTTTGGTAAAATAGCTACTTAAGTTTTTGCTCACTTAATAAATTGGGTTATTTGCCTTCTCATTAAATTATAAGAGTTCATTATATATTTTAGAAACAAGTTCTCTATTAGATATTTGATATTGTAATAAACCAATAGACCCCAAAAGACCCCAGTTTGTTTCAGTTTGATTCCCCGCACAGCTCTACCCCACCTCCCAGGGCAAATTCTGAGAGCAGGTTTCAGAATAGAACAAGGAAGTTCTCCTAGTTCCCTTAAACTCCTAACTGTGGTTAAACAATGGTGGAAACTAACTCAAGCTGAGTTTCCCAAGCTAAGTGTTCTAAGCTATCCCTGTGCCAACCGCTTTGCTGTAACCCCCTGAGCCAACTACCACACTGTAACCCTGCCCTGAGCTAAGTGTCATATTCTGCTTCTGGTTTTGCTTGGCTTGCCACATAGCAACAAAAAAGGGTATAAAAAAGCAGCCTGCTCTTCTCTTCCAGGCTGCCCACTCCTTGGAGTGGCAGTCCCCTGTGCAGGTGTAATAAATTACCATCTGATTTATACCTGAAGTGGGGTCCAAGTTTTTCTTACAGGCCGAGATGGGTACAACAATGTGTCAATAATATTTGTTTTCTATATAACTTTATAAACTTATAAAGTTTTCTTTATCCAATAGTTAATGGATATGTGGTTTGTTTTCCTGAGATGACAAATTACCACAAGCTTAGAAGTTTAACACAAATTTACTATCTTACAGTTCTGTAGCCTAGAAGCCTGCTAGAGCTCTCACTGGATTGCGTATCAGCTACTGCACTCTTTTCTGGAGACTTTCTGGGAGAGTCTGTTTCCTGCTCACTTGGGTTGTTGGCAGAATACAGTATTTTGCATCATAGGACCAATGTCCCCATGTTCTTGTTGTTTGTAAACAGGGTTGCTTCTAGCTTCTACAGTCTACTGCATTATTTGGTTCTTGGTCTCCTTTCCTAATATTCAAAGCTACACCATTGCCAACAGCTCAGGTCCTCTGCATATTACATCTCTCTAATACTTCTTCACTGTCAAATCTCTCTCACCGCAGTCAGGAAGAGTACTCCACTCTTGAGGAATTGTATGACTAGATAATGACCACCCAGATAATATAGGGTAATCTCCCCATTGCAATGTCTTTAACCTTAAGGATACCTATAAAATTCTTTCACCATATGAGACAATATAGTCACAGGTTCTGGGGATTAGGACATAGACATTTGGGGGGACATTTGTCATAGACATAGACATTTGGGGGGATATTTGTCATAGACACAGACATTATTCTGCCTACTGCACATATTATTAGTGACGTAGACATTATTCTGCCTACTGCACATATTTTCTCCCAGTATATGGATTGTCATTTCACTTTCTTAACAGTATTCTGTGAAGTACAAAATTCTTTAATTTTTATGAAGTCCAATTTACTGATTTTTTTTTTTTATGGATCAAGGTTTTGTTTGGTGTTATGTCTAAGAACATTTTACCTAACCCAAGGTCATGAAGATTTTTCTATAGTTTCTTCTAGAAGTTTTTATAGTTTTAGTTCTTCAATTTAGATTTATGATCCATTTCGAGTTAATTTTCATATATGTTACTAGGAAAGGATCTAAGTTTGCTCTTTTTTTTGTTTTTCTGCATGTGGACATCCAATGTTATCCCAGCACTATTTTGTTAAAAAGACTCTCCTTTCCCCCATTGAATTATTTTGGCACCTGTGTTGAAAATTTATTGGCTATACTTTTAAAGATTTATCTATGAACTTTGAATTATCTTCCAATGATATGTATAGCTATCCTTGCTCAATATCACACTGTCTTCTAGGTATCTTACTTTTTGTTATTATTGGAAATGGAGTTAAGATTATTTTGAATCTAAAATATTAACTCAGATCTGTTTTCCTTAGACACATTGACAGATTAATATTTAACTTATAAAATTGTCTTGGCCTTGGAATAAAAAGAAAATGCAACTTCTAGGCCCAAATTAGGTAACTTAAAATTGATTTGCTCTGTTAAATTCTATCTTTTAGGTACTAAGTTGGAAGGATGTCAGAGATTTTGATGTTGATATTACATTAAATATTTTGATGAATAGCGTGTAATTTTGTGCTTTAAATGTGAACAAATTATTATTGTTGCCATTGTTATATACTCATATTCTCTTTGTACAAGTGACATTTCCAAAGCTCTGATTTTTCTTATTCTTTTCAGATCAACCTTTAGAATCCCGCAGACTCTACAACAAGCCAGTTCAGAGCTTGCCCAACATGGACACCATTTTCAGTCAGGCCTTCTTGCAGGTGCGGAAGCTGTACCCTGGGTGCCTTGCTCCAGAGGCTTGTGTCCGTGCAGTCCAGGCCGCTGTGCAGGATCCCTATGAAGAGGGCATCAAGAAGGAGCAGGAGTTGTTTATGTACCTTCAGCAATCAGGGCAGGCTAGAGCCCTGCAATATGCTTTCTTGGCTGAAAGGGACGCAAGTAAATGGTCAACTCCCTCTGGAGCATCCTGGAAAACAGCATCGGCGAGGCCCGTCTCCTCAGTTGGTGTTGTTGGTAAGAGCGTGGGGTAGTTAATGAGATTCTCCAAATCTGCACATGTAGAGAACTAACTATCATTTGCTTAGGACCACCAGATACCAGGTTCCATGTTAAAGTAAGGGATTTTGTGAGCTAAGTTAATTTTTTGTGAGCTAAGTTAATTTTCACCCCACTCCATCCCATGAATTCTCTTTATTTTACATGAAAGGACCCTAACCTACCCAACAGCGAGCTGAATTTCAGTGGTGTGAGTCTGACCCTCAACTCTTGAATGTTTTTTACTCATTTCTACCTCTTCCCTACATGAATTTCTCATTCCTCTATTTCCCAGCAATGACTATGATTTGTACTACATTTCAGGGTATGGCCTATCAGTTGGTAGTTAGGTATTTGGAATATCATCTCTGTCTTTCTGGTCCCTGGATCCGTTCACTTCTTCTAGTTCAAAACCACTATCCTCAAATCCATCTGAACCCTGAAACCATGGCTTCTGTACTTCCCCTCTTTGAATTTTCCCAAACAAAATGTATTCTTTCCTCAGAAGATAGCTCCCTGACTGGTTTATTTGGGCCACTTTCCTAAGTTCACCTACTCTTACTTAGTGTGGCCTAAGAGTGGTCTTTGGTGGATTTTAAATCCCCTGAAATGGTAAGCAAAATGTTCTATGCACCAGCTTAAGTATAATCTTCTAGGGAAGAGTTCCATAGTTACTAAAGCATCAATAATTTTTTAACCTTCATCCAGCTCTCTATTGCCAACCCAAGTCAGAGGAAAAGAGCTCACACCACATTTTCTCTGTTGTCTCAGTCAACGTTGATATAAAAGAATGTGTCTGTAATGCAAACAGTGTGCTCCTTTCAGCTCGGTTTATCTGTAATTTTTATTTTTTTATTTTTTTGAGACAGAGCCTCAAGCTGTCACCCTGGGTAGAGTGTCATGACATTACAGCTCACAGCAACCTCCAATTCCTGGGCTCAAGCGAGTCTCCTACCTTTGCCTCCCAAGTAGCTGGGACTACAGGCGCCCGCCACAACGCCCGGCTATTTTTGTTTGGGTTGCAGCCGTCATTGTTGGTTGGTGGGCCCGGGCTGGATTCAAACCCGCCAGCTTAGGTTTACATGACTGGCGCCTTAGCCCGCTGAGCCA
>CAUYON010009486.1:0-30221 GCA_963573935.1 Arctocebus calabarensis | reverse complement strand
CATGGATGGAGCTGGAACTTGTTCTTCTTAGCACAGTATCTGAAGAATGGAAGAAAAAGTATCCAATGTACTCAACCCTAATATGAAGCTAATTTATAGCTTTCATATGAAGGCTAAAATCCAATTATAGCATAGGAATACAGGGAAAGTGGAAAGGGGAAAGGGAGGCGAGGGGAGGGGGGAGTATGGGTGGAGGGAGGGCAATTGGTGGGATCACACCTACGGTGCATCTTAGCAGGGTACTGGTGAAACTTATTAAATGTAGGGTATCAATGTCTTTATATAGTGATCAAGAAAATGCCATGAAGGCTATCTGTAACAGTACGATCAAAACATTTCTGAATGTATATGAATCGTGCCCTATGATTGCACCAATGTATATGATTCAATAAAATTATAAAAAAAATAAAATAAAATAAAATAAAATAAAGAAGATGTAGTGAATACAAATGTTACCGTAAGGTAAGGGTGCCTATAGTAACAACCATGAAGGTTGGCGGGCAATAAATTGAATGAAGCAGAAACAGGAGAGCTGAACATATAATAATCCATATATTGTAATTTTCTTCTTCTTATAAGATTAACAGGAGGCTTTGGGCACGTTATCATAGTCAGATTTGTCTGATTTGGGTATTAGAATTCTGTAAGCAGGCAGTGTGACGTGGGGTAGGTAGACAAGTTAGGACACTAAAGAAATGGTCTGGGAGCAAGACTGATAGACTACCTAAGAGAGGTAATGTGAAAATAGTGAATATTAAAAAAGATGAACACATGCAAGAGACATCAGGATATGGTTAGAAGGGAGGAGATATCAAGAACAAAATCTGTTTATTTTTTTAATGAGCTGAAGGATGATAAATCAATTCACTAATGGGAAATCAGAGCAGGTTTGAGAGAGAGGGAGATATCAGAGCTCAATTTTGACTCTGATGAGTCTTTTGAGATATCCACATGAACAGTGTAACAAAACAACTGAATATATATATCTGAAGTTTAAATGAAATTGCTGAGCGGAAGATATACACTTGTGAGTCATTGTCTTATAGGTGGCCATTAAATCTATGGAAATACATAAAATTGCCTACCAGATAATTGAAAGGAGACAGGGCTTAAGGTTTAATAGAAGGTTTTAAAAAAGGAAATTCTCAAAGCTAAAGGAAAAGAATCAAAAATATAAAGTGAAAAACTCAGGAGCACATTTAATCATTATATTGAAGAAAAAAATTTTTCAAAAAGGGAAATCATGATAAAAAATTTTCTGGAAAACAAATAAGTTATGGGTTGAGAAATATTCTTTGCATTAATAAAATTAAGGTTTTTGACAGAAAAGATAATCCAAATAATTGACAATTACATAAGGTACAATGATTGATAAGATACTATTAGTAAAGCTAGAACCCTGGAAGATCCCTAGCATGCCAAGCACAAATACAGTGAGTGAAGATAAGAGAAAGGAGTTGTTCTATGCGTAGCTATTTTTTTTAATAAATAAAATATGAACAGTGAGTGAAGATAAGAGAAAGGAGTTGTTTTATGCCTAGCTATTTTTTTTAATAAATATAATATGACTAAGAGAAATAAGTATGTAACTTGGTGGAGATAATTAGTAGAGTTATCTTAATTTATAATTGCCAAAATGTGAAAACAACCTAAATGCTCATCAAACCAGGAATAGATTAACAAGCTATGTAATATGTATCCCATGAACTACTATTCAGCCACTAAAAAAGATGGAGACTTTACATCTGTTGTATTAGCCTAGATAGAGGTGGAACACATTATTCTTAGTAAAGCATCACAAGAATGAAGAAGCAAAGAATCCAATGTACTCTATTCTAATATGAAGGCAGCAGATGAGTTAATACAAAGGTAGGTAGGGGAATGAGGAAGAGGGAAGGAGTGAGGGCAATGGGGAGTCACCATGTATGGCACACCTCTTGGGGGTGGGACATAATTATAAGAGGAACTTAATCTGACAAATGCAATTGGTGTAACCTAATTCTTTGTGCCCTCAATGAATCCCAAACAATACAAAATAAATAAATAAATAAATAAATAGAAATATGTTATAACCAGTGTGACTGATGATCATATTGAGAATTAGAAGAAAAAGGCAAGAAATTTGATAATTAATATTTAAATGATGTTGAAACTATTACTCTTATATAGAAAGAGAAAAGTTCTTCTATGTTAAAAGAATATAAGGAAAAAGCAAATAGAGTGGAAGAAAAATTCTAAAGAATAAAATAATTATTATGAAGAGTAAAAGAATGAACTGACCAGGGAGCTCATTTGATTGCCAGGCTTTGAAATTTTGATCATAAATTTGAAGTTGAACCAATTCATCATCATTATGAATTTCTGTAGAAATATGCATATCTCTATCTCTTTTAGTGTACCTATCAAGAAACAGGATAGTTGAGATCATCTTTGGTTGGAATATAATGAAGTGATAAAGAACAATGGAGTTTAGAGCATTCTTAAAAGATCATCTATTGGTAAAAGCATGGACTCAAGCATTGTGGACCAAAAGAAATAAAGATAAATATTCCAGGACATCAAAAATTAGGATTATCAATTTATCCAACTAGGAATACTGTGGTTCGATGGTTCTATCCTGGCTTTTAGTACATTATTCATTAGATGCAAATTAACAAGATGTGATGTACTCAATATGATTCTAAGTGAATTTTATCACATCACAGCCTATATTGACCAAATTTCACTGAGCAAAACTGATATTAGAACAAGACAGATTTTTAAGTATGCAATTATAAATTCAAAGGGCTATTTGTTGAAAAACAATCTCTTAAGCTATATAACTCATGGTTTTCTAATAAATTGGTCATTTCAAATATTATATATTATATAGTCCCAAGATTCTTCTGTTCCATAAATTGATTCTTCAAATAAATCTAGTTAAAGGGAGACTACTATCACTACTTTTAGCCAAATTACATAATGACTGAATACTTATAAATTCATGAGGCTTCCTTTCTCAGTCTTGCTCTTATCACTTCCACTAGAAAATGAAGAATCTTCATTTTTCTTTGACATTATACAAAATGGAATCACTTTCGATTTAACTACACAAGGATTTAAGGGAAATTCAAACATTTTTTCAAAGAAATTTTTAGATAAGAAAAATTCTTTTTAATGTAGGTTAAATCTAAGCAGTGAAAAGGTAAAAAAGGTAATAAAAATAAGCATGAGGCATACAATCTAAAGGGTAAGAATGTAAAATAGACTTTGAGAAAAATGAGAGAATAAAAGCAAAGGGTAGGAGTAAAACATGAGAAGAGTGGATAAATTATAATATACATAATTCATATCTAAAATAAAATCAACCAAAAGTATGTCACATATGTAAAATATTAAAGTGTTCTATATTCATTAGATGAAAAGTTTAAAATTAATAAATAGCATATATGAAAAATTAAGAACATACATTAACGTCTAAAAATATTAAATTCTTATGCACAAATTTATGTACATTAAACTACATGCTTCTGAATAATGAACGGGTCAAAGAAGAAATGAAAAAATTTTTTGAAAAAAATGAAAATGGAAACACAGCTTACAAATACCTACAGGATACATCGAAAGCAATGTAAGGGGGAAATTTATGTACCTACACCAAAACGTAGAAAGTCTTCAAATAAATGATCTAATTATGCACCTGAAGAAACCAGAAAAACAAGAACAAATGCAAAATTTGTAGAAGGCAAGAAAGGGTAAAGATCAGAGCAGATATAAATGAAATTGATATTTAAAAAATCAATACAGAAGATAAAATTAAATGTTTATCTTGTTTAAAAGATAAACAAAGTGGAAAAGCTTTTAGCTAGACAAAGGCAAAAAAAATGCCCAAATAAAATCAGAAATGAAAAAGGAATCATTTCAACTGATACCTCAGAAATATATAGATCTTTTACAGACTGTTATGAATAATTATATGACAACAAATTGGAAAACTTGGAGGAAATGAACAAATTAATAGACATATGTAACCTGCCAATATTGAATCAAGAAGAAAAAGAAAACCTAAACCAACCAATAACAAATAATGAGATTGAAGTAGTAATAAATAGCCTCCCCTCAAGGAAATGTTCAAAATCTGACAGATTCACTGCTGAATTCTATCAGACATTTAAAAAGAACTATCACCAATTCTACTCAAACCATCACAAAGTTCTGAAAAGAAGGGAACGCTTCCAATCTCATTCTACAAGGTCAACATTACCCTGATACTAAAACCAGACAGGAGAATAACAACCAGTAAATAGGACAACATTTATGACAAATTTAGATGAAAAAATCCTCAAAAAGATAGTAACAAAGTGAATTTAACAATACATTGAAAAGACCATTAGGCATGATAAGGGGATTTACCGGGGATGCAAAGATGGCTCAACACATGTGAATAAATAAACTTGATACATCAAATTAACAGAATCAGAACAAAAACAATATGATCCTTTTAACAGACACCAAAATGGCATTTAGTAAATTTCAACATGTTTTTGTAATATAAATTTTCAGAAAACTGAATATAGAAGGAATACATCTCAAAATAAAAGGCATATATGACAAACCCACAGTTCACATTGTAGTCAACGGGTAAAAAACTGAAATCCTTTCCCTTTATATATGGAATAAGATAAGGAAGCCCACTTGCACTATCTTTACTCAACATAGTACTAGAAGTGCTAGCCAGAGCAATTGGGCAGAAGAAAGAAATAAAAATATGCAAACTGGAAAGGAAGAACTCAAATTATTCTTATTCACAGACAATTTGATCATATACTTAGAAAAACCTAAAGACTTCAACAACAACAAAAAAAAAAACTGTTAGAACTGATAAAGTTAGTAAAGTTGCAGCATACAAAATAAAAATATGAAAATTAGGAGTATATCTAAATACCAAATGTGAACAGTCTGAAAAAGAATTCAAGAGGGAAATACCATTTATAATAGCTACAACATTAAAAAAAAAAAAAAACCTGGAAAGAAATATAGCCAAAGAAGTGAAAGATTACTATAATAAAAAATATAAGAAATTAATGAGGACATACACAAAACAATAAAAAGATATCACTTGTTCTTGAATTAGAAGAATTACTACTGTTAGATTGCTACACAAAGCAATCTATAGATTCAATACAATCCTATAAAAACACTTAATGACATTCTTAACAGAAATAGAATAAACAGCTCTAAAATTTGTATGGAACCACAAAAAACCTAATTAGAAAAAATAATTCTGAGCACATAGAATAAAGCTTGGAGGTATCATTCTGCTTTAATTCAAAATGTACTGCAAAGCTGGTAATGACCCAAGCATAAAAACAGACACAGACTAATGGAGTAAAGTATGGAGCTGAGAAAAAAAAACAAACATTTATAGTTAGCTCACCTTTGACAAAGACACCAACAACAACATCAGTGGAAATGGAAATTTCTTCAATAAATAGTTCTAGGGAAACTGGATGTCCATATGGAGAAGAATGAGACTAGATCCTTCTCACTCACGATATATAAAAATCAAGTCAAGATTGCTTAATAATATTTAAATATAAGATTTGAAATTATAATACTGAAATAAATCATTGGTGAAATATTTCAGGACACTTGTCTGGGCAAATGATGTTTTGAATATGATCTCAAAACCAAAGGCAACAAAAGCAAAATTAGACAAATGGAATTACTTCAAGCTAAGAAAAATCTTCCAATCAAGAAAGGAAGCAATCATCAGAGTAAAGAGAAAACTTACAGAATGGGAGAAAAAAAATCTACCAGTTATGCATGTAACAATAGATTAAGAAAAAAGAATATATAAGTAACTCAACTCAGTAGCAAAAACTCAAATAATATGATTTGAAAATGTGAAAATTATCTTGAAAGATCTTTCTTAAAGAAAAAAAAGGCATGCAAATGGCAGTAGGAATCTGAAAAAAATAGTCAACATCCCTAATTATAAGGGAAATCAAAACCACAATAAGATATCATTCTACTCAGTTAAAATGATGATTACCAAAGTGACAAAACATTAACCAATGCTGGAGAGGATATAGTGAAAGCAGAAAGATAATATATTGTTAGTGGGAATGCAAATTAGTGCAGCCAGTGTGAAAAATAGCATGGAAGTTCTTCAAAACACTAAAAATAGATCTAGCATAGGTTCCAGCAATCCAATTGCAGGAGGTATATCTAAAAGAAAAGATATCAGTATAGAAAGAGATAGCCATACCTCCATGTAAACAGCACAATTGCAGCACTATTCATAATAGACAAAATGTTTATCAACCTGATTGTCCATCAACAGACGAATGGATAAAGAAAATGTCCTATTTTTACATAATGGAATATTATTTAGCCATAAAATGGCATTGTGTTATTTTCAGCAACATGGAACTGAAAGTAATTAGGCTAAGTGAAATAAACCAGGCACAAAAAGACAATTATTACATGTTCATACTTATATGTGGAAGCTAAAAAACTGATCTCATCAAGATAGAAAGTAGAATGGTGATTACCAAAGACTGGGAAGGGCAGAGTGGAAGGGGGGATAAAAAAAGATTGGTTAATGGGTACAAAACTATAGTTAGATAGAAGAAATAAATTCTTCTATTCAATAACATAGTAGGGTGAGGAGGGCCAACAGTAATTTATTGTGTATTTCAAAACAGCCAGGAGAGACCATATGAAATGTTTCCAGCAGAAAGAGATAAGAAATGTTTAGAGGAATAGGTATCCTAAGTATTATAATTTGATCATTAAACGTTAAATGCATGTTTCAAAATATTATTATTTATCAGTATTTTTAAATTAAATTCTTAAAAATTAAGAGAAAAATAAAAAATAATTTCCAAGTTTTTCCAAAACTAGTACTTTTCAAAAATAGAACCCATACAGAGGATCATAAACAGTAAGAAATTGAATAGGAAGGAGACTTTTGTCTGTGGTTCCTTTATTCTGAAAAGAGGCCAAATCTCAGAAGTAGAAAATATATGAAAAATATCTGAGATCTCAATATCTAAATCTCACCTCTTAATTTTAACTCAAGCCATCACTATTTTTAGACTAGCTTTTAAACCATACACTATTCTTATCTTGCCCCAATTAGGCCTGAGAAACGATCACAGGACCCAACTAAATAACAGATATAGACCATCCATAGCGTTTTATTATTACTAATCGTTACTTTAGGAATAAAACAGGAAGGAAAAAGGATAACCCAAAATTAGAGTTTAACCAAGGTATAGAGATATAACTAGCTGTCCCAAATGAAAAGGAAGGTGCTAGATCATATTCCGAGTCCAAGAGGGGATTTTTGTTGTTTGGTTTTGTGACGTGTTATGTGATTTCTGATTCCATCTGTAATACTGAGTATATTGAAGGGTCAGATTGTAAGGACATAAGAAATTTGTATGTTATTATATTTGTATATAAAATACAAATTTGTATATTATTTCCTTCTTGAAAGTTGTATTATCAAGCTCCCATTCCTAAGAAGGAAGCATGTGAATGAGGGATGCTGCATTTACAAGGCTCTCACCTCAAGTCCAGCAAAGGCACTTCAAGTAGAAATCCAGTGATATTCAAATATATTTCGTGAAGATGAGGAGATGGTATGTTTTCTGCCTAAGAAGTCTAGAGGATGAGAATAGGACTGGCAAGGTGAAGGAGTGAATGATTGCTGTGTTAAGGTCTAGCTGTGCTCCCAGGATTTGTGAGCGATAGAAAATGTGCAAATGGAGCATGAATAAGAGGGAGCTAATGTCAAAGTTATCTTGAATCATGAACAATTGATCTACAGAGAGGAACAAACAAGTCTCTTGAGAGAAGATGCAGATGTATACAGGCAGAGAGGGGAGGAGTGAAGTTCATTAACCCAGGTCTAGCAGGCAACTATAAGAGGGTGCCTGTCAGAGGCCAGTAAAAGCTCTACTTACCCTGAAAATTATGAAAAGGCCAAGTAAAGAATGATAATTAAAACAGCTCACATACTACTTTCTGAAGCTCCTGTTTCCCCAGTTCAGAAAAAAAAAAAAGAAAGAAAGAAAGATTATATTGCATCTTGCCATTTGGGAAGAAGGTGAACAAATGCAAAGAAAAAGTAAATGTTACCCCTACCTCCAACAATATCAGCACCATGACTATAAAGAGATGTGTCGCTAGAGTAAGTAAGCAGTTATCAGTCATTATTCACTTACACTCAGGATACCTTCTGGACAAAACACATTTCTGATCACCTCAATCTCCTCAAGAAAAAACAATCCCTTGGCGTCTACTGAAGAGAGGCTGATTTCCCAGCATTCTACTTACCATGCAGACTCTGTTTACTACTGGCTCTTTACACCTTATCATCTGACACAGTCTCCGACCTTTTACAACCCAGAAAATATTCCAATTTTTAGTTTACGATCAAAATTATCTGTATTATCTTCATCTTCACCTGTGAAAGTTAGCTTCCCCTCACTACATCGTTACTGACTGGTTCTCCCGAGAAGGTATTACTTTTCACATACACTCCAAGTACAGCCCTGTCTACAAGGGAAGCAGTTACGATCCTTTCCTTGTTCCACACATCACTTTTCTACCCCTTCCTAAGGAACATCTGTTTTTTAAGAAGCTGTCAACAATGTCATAATCCTTTACTGATGGATCATTCCTAGTTCCAGATCATTGTATTTCCTTCCTTTTTCCTCTTCCTTACCATCCTTTTTGCACAATACATGCTCAGCCTCCCCTATCTGGTTTGTGGTTCCTCACATATGTCCTCCCCTCCAGTCACACATATCCTTGACCTAAACATTTCTAATGTGGGGATCATGTCTAAAATATCAGGATTTACTTCTTCACCAATGCCCCATCATTTCCTCTAATACCTCCACTTCACTTAGATATTATCTCATTGCAGCTTCCTATTCATTCATCCATTATTTTTTTCACCATCCTTTGTTCATGTTGAGTTCTTCAATTTCCTTATCTTTACCTTTTTCTCACAAAATCCTCTAAATTTGCTTTCCAAACTTACATCCTTAGACTTCTTGCCTGACTCCTCTATAAGGCTAATCCTTTCATATACTCACTAAATTGCATTTGCTCTGTAATTAACATCTCTCTCTAAAATATAATCTATTTTTCCTTTCTACTTTCTTTTTAATCAATAAAGTAGCAGTAATATTTACAATCTTAAGGGAGAAAAAAAACCCTTTTGAACCTAGATTTCTTACCAGTTGGTTTCTTATTTTTGTGCCCTCTTACATGGCAAAATAACTTTTTAAACATTTTTTGCTATTTCTACTTCCAATTTTCCATGTTATGTTGAAGTCGCATCAGTCTAACTTTGTCTCCACTATGTGTCTTTTCAAGATCACCAGTAAGCGTGTCAGCTGCCAAATCCAATCCTGAATTCTCATCCTAGTATCTCTGAGCACCATTTGAAAAATGTAGTCATTCCACTTTTTTTAAACATGTGAAACAATGAGAATCAATGAACAGTTAAGTGAACCAGAAAAAAATTGTAAGTTTACTTCAGGGAGTTTTGAGGGCTTTTTTGGACAGAGTCTCACTTTGTCGCCTTTGGTAGAGTGATGTGGCATCACAGCTCACAGCAACCTCCAGTTTTGGGCTTAGGTGATTCTCTTGCCTTAGCCTCATGAGTGGCTGAGACTACAGGCGCCAGCCACAACATCTGGCTATTTTTCTTTGTGGTTGTTGTTGCAGTTTGCCCTCGGTATACGGGGCCTGCACCCTACTCACTGAGACACAGGTGCTGCCCTGGTAATTTTATGTTTGGTATGTATAAATAATTACCTCTCAAAGATAAGCTCCGCCTATTTTGCATGTTTTTTAAAGTATATTTGGGATCCACTGGAGACTCCAACAAAATGGGGGAGCATGTGATAACATTTTGCATATTTTGATGTGCTATCCAAAAGTAGCTGTACAGCAAACATTTTTGGCCGATTACATGGTGTGGGCATCGTACAACACTTAGGGGATTATTCTACGGGAATGGAAGAAAAGGTTTGTAGGATAAGAAACAAGAAAGACA
Organism: Arctocebus calabarensis; assembly: GCA_963573935.1. Lineage (NCBI taxonomy): Eukaryota > Metazoa > Chordata > Mammalia > Primates > Lorisidae > Arctocebus > Arctocebus calabarensis. Next base: position 20,158 of record CAUYON010009486.1, on the reverse strand, counting down.
AAGGAGACAGGTTTAAGAATCAGCAGCATGCATGAGGGGTGTGCTGTAGAGAAATGAGTATTAGGCTATAATGAATACCAAAAATATTCAGTATTCAGTATTAGGAGAAAATGAGTAAGTTATTAAAACAGAAAGAGTAGACCCAATTTTACTGCTTCACAATTGAATTTACAATGAAATTTGATTATAATGTATGATAAAGTAGGTCAATCATGTTAAAATTATTATTTTTGCCTTAAGCATTATTCAAAATGACCAGATACTGGGTGTATTTACAAATATGTGGTACATGTAGGTATAACTATGTAAAAATTATTTAGCACACCTAAAAATAACTTCTGCCTCTGCTTCCATCACCAAATTACCCCTAAATTGAAGAGAAAAGCAGATTCCAGAGCTTGTTTCTTATTATTTCTCTAATGATAGGACTGTAATGGCAGTCTAATGATAGTAGTCCCAGTGATTCCATTCCGAGAAAGAAGCGCGAATTGCACATTTATTTTAGCAAATAACCATGCAGTTAATTATAGCTCTTGGCTTCAGTCCGCCTTTCTCTTGCATCTTCAGAAGCAAGATTCACATAGTTCATTAAAAGAGTAGGTTTTATAAGAATTACAATGTTTCTCAAAAAAAAAAAAATGCAGGTATAAGAACTCATCTGCTACCTAAGTAGGAAAAACCTCTGTCACTGTAAGGACTCAATAACTGCTACTCAGGGCCTATTATGAAATGGACAATTGAATGGCAAAGTATGACCAGTACTGAGGTTCATTTCACTTTCAAGAAACTTGGTGCTAACCACCTTATTGCTTTCTATGTGTGTTTTGTTTACACTATTTATGTCCTGTATTTGTTTTCCTCGTTATAGAATTATAATAGATTTTTCATCTTTATATGTGAACCCAGAATGAGTTCTCAAGTTGTATAAACATGATGAAAGAAACACAAGTACTTCAAAAATTCTATGTGGACAGCATATTATGGAAGTTAGGCTTCATGTGAAGGGGTGGAGAAAAAAGCAGCAGCTAAGGTCTGATGATTGACAACTTACAGGTTTTATTGGAATAGAAAATTTCCAATGAAACAAAGAAAAAATGCTTTCCAAAGATAAAAGTGAGAAGAATTCTAAACATATGTGATAGAGAAGCTGAACAATAGCTGGGTGTCCCCTTATCCGTGCAGTCTGTGCAAGTATCTAAGTAGCTGTAAATTCTCATTTTGTTTCCAACAATAAGAAGCTTTGAAAAAATCTCTTTAACATGCCACATTGGATACTCACTGTGGAGGTTTTTTGATCATTTGAAGGCATTTTGTAAGAAAGAATAACAGTCTTTTATGTTACCCTAAGAATAATTACAGTCGAATTATTAACATCTAATTACTAACATCAGGTCCTTTGGAAATTTGTCCTCAAGGGGTTCATACTGTACATAGATCACTATGAAAGTTTTGAGGCAGACTTGGTATGGCCTATTATTTAACATCCGAGAAACATAATAGACAGCATTCTTTCTGATTCACCCAAACAAGTTTTGGCTTATGGGTATTTCTGGGAGGGATTCATTTGTTTCTGTATTCTGTATTTCAAAACTTTAATAATGTCCCATCAACAACCATTGAAAGGAAGAGATAGAGGACAGAAAGAAAGATGGCTGTCAGGTTAACGGTATTCTACAGGCAGGTACCAGATTGATCAAACTGCTCAGATGCTATCCTTCATGAGAAAGAATAGAGGCCAAAGCCTGGAGCTCAGAAGGTTGAAATGAGGGCCTCAGGGGAGGAATCTTGATGGGGGGAACTTCAGACCTAGAGGGAACCAAGAGGAATTGATTATTTCCAAGCCTTGAAACCTAGTAGAGTTTGCCTAGTTGGATTATAAAATTGCATGGGACTAATGACTCCTTTCTTCCTTCCATTCCTCTTTTTTTGAGTGGTTTTTTTTCTGTAATTGTTATCTTATGACTACCCCATTATTGCATTTGGGGAGCAGATAACTTATTTTCTAGCTGCACAGGTCCACAAATGGAGAGAAATCTTGTCCTAGATTAAACAATATTAAAAATATTGCCCATACATGATTTAGATAAATTATCAGCGAGATTTGGGTATCTCAACATGATGATATATAGATGATGTTTTGGGCTTGTGGTTCATGTTGTCATTATTATAGCTGAGCTGTGTAAGGTTGTTGGGATGGGATAAATGCAATTTGCATTTTAAAGACTGCACATTTTGGTTAGGAGAGTTGGTGGACTATGGTATGCTGATCAATGTCCCCCAATCTATTGGTGAATTAATCCCGATAACCTGTGAATATGTTACTTCATGTGGCAAAAGAAACTTTGCAGAGGTGACTAAGGATCTTGAAATGGTAAGATTTTACCAGATAGGCCTCATGGCCCTGTCACAATTGTCAAATATCTTTATAATAGAGAGACAGAAAGAGATTTAACTATAGGGAAAATAGATGTGACATTTAGAACCAGAGATTAGAGTGATACACTTGGAAGGTGGAGAAAAGATTACAAACCAAGGAACACACCTGGGTTCCTGAAGCAAAAACAAGCAAAGAAAAACAAGACAAAGAAAGAAATTCTCCCATGAAGTATTCAAAAGGAATAAAAACCTTCCAACATCCTGATTATAGACTTCTGACTTCCAGAAATGAAAGAGAATAAGTTTATGTTATTTTAAGCCACTAAATTTGTGGTAATTTGCTACAGTGGCCAGCAAACTAATACAATTTCTGTAATTATTAGAAAGCAAATTATGGCTCCTCATTCCTTCAGGAAAAAGTTTAAATGTATCACAATTCCAAGATACATATATACTCCTGTTCAAAAATGCCTCACAAATAAAGCCAAAAGAGAGAGAAAATAATAAAACTTACATGTAGTATGCAAATAACATTGTAGGTGAATGAAATCTCATCAAATATGTGAGGGATAATAAAATATATTTAAAATTTTGAGTTCATCTTGCTTTAGAAAACATATTTGAAGAATAGGGGTATAGACGAAAGATAAAAATATTGGGAGTATATACAATAGTTCTTTGGAATAAGAAAACTAACAATTTCTTGTATATTATTATTAGCTAATCTGTAAGATGACAATAATAATGTACATTTATATATAATTTGTAATAAAGGGTAATGGTTCTCCATCGAAAAGGAAGAATAAGAGAAAATGAACTAAAATATCTCTGAGAATACTTTAAAATGAGATCTAAAACTGAATAAAAGAAAGAAAAAATGAATTATGTATTTTTCTTTCACAGTAATTCAAATGGCCTAAATAATCCATATGTTTCTTCTTTTTAGTATAAAATAGGATAGTGATAGTAATTTTCTACCCACATTTTAAGATCCATTTCCATTCCAAAGGAAATGAAATCTGTTGTGATATGAAGAATCAATGTCCTTTATAAACATTTAGTTGCAAAGTTAAGTTTTTTAATTTCTTAAAATAACTATTTTCCCAAATGTGACTATAAAGTGATTTAGGTTTTGAAGTATTCAAAATTTAGGTATTTATTTATTTAAAAATGTTTATGAACATCTTCACACTTCCAAAATAACAGATACTGCAGACACAACTATGAACAAAAACAGGCACAGTTCAAGTCTACAGTCTAGTGGAAAGAATAAACATTAATTAAACAATTATAAAATACATGTATAAATATTAATGGTGATTAGCCCTATGATGCGAAAGGGCACAGTTCTATCAAAATCTGTAATAGAAGTAATTCTACTTAGCAGGAAGGAAAGTTTTTTAAGAGAAGTTTATGTTTCAGATTTTGTGGATGACTACTAGTAAATTTGGTCCATGTGATTGTCACATTTATCTTAGATTAAAGAGTAATTGCTGAAAATGTGGTTGTGAAGTTTTTTATAATTCCAAGGAAAGGATTTCTGAAATAGAAGAATGGCAATGGCCAGCACTCAATCATAAAGTAATAACTACTCAGAAAAGCATCAGATGATTTAAACCAAATTCATATTTGGGAATGAAACAATAGAACTGAATGGAAAGATGAAAAAAGAAAGGTATTTTGTTTGGAAAATTTAAAAAATAATTATTAGTGTAATATAAATAAGACACAAAATATTTTTTAAAATTCAGAATGAAGACTTAATAAACCCAGCAGAAGCAGAAGAAAATGAGTAGAAGGACAAGATCACTGTCTGAAAAAAAGAACAAGAGATCACTATAAAGTTGACTACAGTTGGGCGGTGCCTGTGGCTCAACGGAGTAGGGCGCTGGCCCCATATGCTGGAGGTGATGGGTTCAAACCCAGCTCTGGCCAAAAAGCACACCAAAAAAAAAAAAAAAAAGTTGACTACAGTTGGGAAGAGGATTAATTGACAATTTAAAGGAAAACAAAACATGGCATATTGTTAAGATTTGGTCATACACTCAATTTGCAAGATTTACTTTTCACACAATACTTTTCATTTTCACTACTGTGGTAGGCAACCTTTAAGATGGCTCCAGATAATCTCAGCCTACATGTATTCATGCTGTTGTCTCATTCCTTCTCTTTGAGAGTGTACTGGATTTGGTAACTTGTTTCTGTTAAATAGAATATGACGGAAGGGATGCTATGTCACCTTCCTTTGAGGTTTTGTTTTGCTTTGAAATAAAGACATTCATTTCTGTATAAATCTATGACATGGAAGTGCCATTCAATTTGTATTTGGCAGTTATCTCTCAAATCTACATCTTTTTTATTTATTTGTTTTTTTTTAGAGACAGAGTCTCACTTTGTTGCCCTTGGTAGAGTGCCATGGCTTCATGGCGCACAGCAACCTCCAGCTCCTGGGCTTAGGCCATTCTCTTCCCTCAGCCTCCTGAGTAGCTGGGACCACAGGCACGCATCACAAAGACGGCTATTTTTTTGTTGTAGTTTGGCCAGAGCTGAGTTTGAACCCGCCACCCTTGGTATCTGGGGCCAGCACCCTACTCACTGAGCCACAGGCACCGCCCTACATCTTCTTTTTACAAGCTCACAGAATGATACTTGAGTTCAGACCCTGTTAAGAATTTTGGCAGTTCTAAGGTAATCTTTATCATTCTTCATTTGTTTTGTAAGCCTCAAGTGAATGGGTCACATGACTCTGTTTTGCCACAGGTACTGATACTGGAATTTCAGCTTCAGTAGGTCCTTGGTCTCTACGATTTGAAGAATGAATCCACAGAACACAGATCAGGGGTAAGAAAGGATTTATTTTATGGAAAAGAATACAGAGACAAAAACACCAAATCTGGTAGAGAGAAAACCCCAAGTGGGAAGAAAGCCCCTGCGCAGTTTCTTTGTCTAGGGGTGTATAACACCCCTAGTCACATGGGTCCTTTGTAGTTACATTAGGCCAGGACTTGGTAACAAATGAATGGATGCAGTCCCTTCTACTGGGGTAAGATGAATGAGTGCATTAACGAATGGATACGGTTTCTTCCCCTGGTGCAAGGTGAATGAATGAATGGTTACAGTCCATTTGTGAAATTGTCCAGGCCTAGGACTTACATAAAATTGAACAGGCCTAGGAAATGGGGGTTTCTTGTTATGCTGCAAGTGCAAGGGGAGGGAGATGCTAAGCGCTGGTGTCTCTGGAGCAGTTGTCTGGTCCCTCTGGCTACTGGAGCCTAATGCTGCACCCCACCACCACTGGTTCTTCTGCAGACTGCAGCTGCACCAACACCCTCTGAGAGGAGGCGGCAGGTCCTCCCCTCAGCTCCATCCTGCTTGCTGGGGCACCACCTGTCCTGTATCAGTACCTCAGTTAAAAAACATTTGGCATGTGTGTAAAAAGGCTATACTCACCTGAACATAAAACAGCGATAACTGGCAACGTTGTTGTTCCCTCTTGTTTTTTAATTTTCATGATGGGTGGTTGGAACCACCACAGCCATGTTATAAGCAACACAGACAGCAGTGGAAGCTCTGAGATCATACAGCAAGCTTGCCACATCTAGCAACAGCTGTTTCCCAGACTTCTTATCATATTATAAAAAACAAAAACAAAAACACTCGATTTTATTTGCCGCTGTAAGATTCCGTAATTGTTGCCCCACATATTCCTGATTTGTTACCTAAAGAAATACACACGTGGGCAGTGTTACACATAAGAATCTCAAGTCTATTCTTGAGATTCCACCAAAGAATCTCCAAAGAGCCACCAAAATAATGGTACCTATCAGTAGCCTGGGGAGGAAGTCCATCATCCTATTTATATCATTGATTTGTATATATGAATAACTTGATAGAAGTATATATTGTGTTCCAGCCGCAAGGGATGTAATGGAACACTGCCCTAGGGATGTAATGGAAGTAAATATGGGTTAGAATTGATATTTCTGGTTCATTTATCTCCAGAGATCTTCTCTCTTAGATTCTTTGCATATTCTAAGTACAGAATCTGAGGTTTTGACCTGAGTCATAGTTTTCAAAATAACCGCTATCTATGTTTTTTAAATAGCAGAGTTATTGTATGGAACATAATCTGTGTGTATCACTAATTACACTGTATTCTTATATATCTTTTAAATTAACATTATAATATTAATAATGTGACATTTTGCAATAGTTGTTAAAAGCTAGAGTAGATATGAGAACCAATGTAAACAACACATATTTCTGATTCAAAAATTTTACTACTATTTTCTTTATCTTTAGAGTATGAAATGGGCTGATTAAATCAAGGGTTTTCATGTTCATTAATCTTAAGTGGGTAGCTCATAAAATATTTGTGCTTATTTATAAACCATTAAAGACTCAGAATAAAGTGAACATGGGTAGTTTTGAAGAATTATGTATTCAGGTTTTAGGGTTAGAATGTAAATTGGTGGGAAAGTTGTTTTATTTACTCAGTAAAATTGACTTAGATTTTAGAAGTGTCTGCTTGACTATTACTGTGTGGGGTACCATTATTTAGTGTGAAGAATCTGACTCAAGAGTAAAATTGATCTGAGTTTACTTTTTGGTTCTGTCATTTATTTTATGTATAATCTACAGCAAAACCTTTCTGAACTTTCATTTTCTCATACGTAAATATAGATCAAAAATGGCTAACTTGTTGGAACATCACTGTCATCATTAATACCAGTGACCAAATATCTTCCCCATCTTCCCCTTCTGAGCACATGATATCAGTACATCTCCTCACTCCTGTTGTTTGGGTAGGACCCGGAGACCAGGGCAGGCCAATACATTGAGAACTAAGCAAAGCTCCTTTGGCCTAGGGAATTTAATTGCTGGAATCAGCAAAAGTTGTCTTTCCTTCCATGATGATGATAAACAATGTTATGCAGAGTAGCTGTTCTATGTCCCAGAGAGAGAACAACAAACAATCCTTGATAGACACAGAAAACAAGCAAAAAATTAAGCCTTTGTTTCTTAAGCCTCTGATGGTTTGGTAATTTTATTGCATTGCAACATAAGATATCTTTACTTATAATTACTAATAGGGCTATACCTAATACAGAAAAAAAAGAAAGAACCTGTGATAATGTTGGACACTTGAGAATGCCCTAATAAATGATAGTAACATTTATAGCCATAGTCACTTGATATTTTTCAAGTTTTCTGGTAATTGGGTTCTAGATAAAATTACTAGTTTTTAGGATCACTATTATAGTATCCATCTTATACTTGAATGGAAAAGAAAATTAAAAAGATGTGATTGAGCAAAAGGGTAGAAGAACTCTACTTTATTTAGATTTTGAAGATTTGCAGGAGCTTTGTTCTCTAAAGCTAGAGTTACGGTCTAGACCTGAGGGTGACCAGCAAAGGTGACTGTGTTTTAAAGGAATTAGCCTCCTTGAGTTTCAGCTGTTTTTCAAAGGAAACTAGTTAATGTTTTCTTGAAATAATAGTAATTATAGATATTAATAGAAATCTTTAGACCAGGAGAAGAAAAGCAATTATAAATTCACATTTTACAATTCAATGATTTCTATGGCATAAATTGAAGAAAAGTTGCTGCCTCTCTATTCACTCTGGTACCATCAAATAATAATCACATTTAAATTATGTAAAATATAAGATTACATAATGTATATATGAAGTCTGTCTGTCTCCTTTTTCTTTCCCTCTCCACACATAGAATAATGCTCTCACACACCCACACAAAGACATAATTTTAATGTTTCACAAAGTGGAAAATACTTCCTCTGCACCAGGAAATCATTAGAAAGAAATCTTTATCTCAAGATTGTTTTGTTTCCTCAATAATATCTCTTACAACTCATAAAATTATTGAAAAAGATAAGATATATGTCATATTACATCTTTTACTCTATTTCAAAAAGCATAATTAACACTATAAATTTATGATATTATATTATTTATATCTTGGAAAATGTTGAAACTATGATGTGGTTTTTTAATCTCCCAGTCAAAGAAAGTGCCTGTTTTATTAAATTTTGAGACTAAATAAAACAATAATTTAGGTTTCTGCAATGCTCATATTTCTCTAAATTTGGTCTGTGCCTAGACTCATTGATTTTTTGGGAGAAAAGAAATTTTCAATACATTTTTCACTTGTTTCAAATTAAAAAATCTATCCCTGGTTCTATAAGCAAAACAAGTTTTTATAGTGGGACAAAAAAGCTGAAAACCCAAACTGTCTTGTTTAAGATGTCTACCTGACTGCTACCCAGGTATATTTTAGAATGTGTATATTTGTATATATTATAGAATGATTAGTGTCCAGACTGCTTTTCATAAACTGTCACAAATGTATATATTATAATGAAACAAATTATGTAGCTGTTATCTAATTTCTCTCATTTACAGTAATTATGTCTGTTGAAAGGGAAAACGTAGTTTGGGCAGATAATTAGAAATTTATTTTCCCATTAAATATTTCAATCACTTGATTTTTATTCATTGACTCAGGAGAGACACCAAACTACATAAAAATGTTCAGTAAACCATTATGAACATTTGAATTACTATAATGCTAGAGTACACAAAAATTAGATTCTATATTCTCTATAAGCAATAAAAAACAAAACAAAACAGGTCTTCAGTTTCTCCTTAATTACACCTCTATGAGAAGACCAAGGGAAAAAAAGGTAAAGTTTCTGAATACGTTTGTAAAGCAGGAATGGTCTGAAATTTTAATCCATATGTTTACCTAAACCTTGACTTTTTTATTTTACTGTTAAGTTACATAATATTAACAGTGGTATCATAAATTATATGCTTATTTAACTATATGAAAATAATAAAATTGAAAGATGAAATATTAAGAACACATCATTTTTAGTGAGATTTTTATTGAGGTAAAATTCACACAACATGCATTTCAAAATAAACTCTTCAGTGGCATTCGGTACAATAAAGGTGTTATTCAACCACCATCACTATTCTCAAATGTTTTTAACACCCTCTCAAAATTGCGTGCTCATTAAGATGTTACTTCCTGTCCTCTGTGTTTTGAACTACTGTCCACCAGCAGCAGGCTGTCTCTGTTAGTCTACCTAGTCAGGATATTTTATCTAAATGCAATCACAAAATATATAACCTCTTGTGTCTGGAATTTTTTTTTTTCACTTGTCATAATATTTTTGAGATTCATCTGCACTGTAGCATATGAAAGTACTTCATTCCTTTTTATGGGTGAATAAAATTCTACAAACATATCACATTTTGTTTTTTTCATTTATCTGTTGAAGAACACTTGGCTATCTTTTTCCTATTGTGAAGATTCTATTATTATTCGAATAATTATTCAAACGAATACTTATAGGGAATAAGTTATTCCCTATTGTGAAGATTTTATGATTATTGAATAATTATTCAAACGAATATTTATACATGAATAAGTTATTTTTTCAGTTATTTTTTGTATATATAATTATTGTTCATTCATATAATTCTGTTTAATATTTTAAGAAAATGTCAGTCTGTGTTCCATAGTAGCTGCCCCATTTTATATTCCCACCAGCAATATATGAGGATGTCAATTTCTCACATAACTCATTAACATTTGTTACTTTCTCTTTTGCTTTTTTCTAAATGATAGCCATTCTAGGACTTGCAAGGTGGTATTATTTGCATTCTATTTGTGTTTTCCTAATGACTAATGAGAATAAGGTTCTTACCATCTGCTGTTGAACACTATATATCATTAGAGAAACATCTATTCTCGTAATTTGCCCATTTTTAATTATTTGTTGGTTTATTATTGAGATAGGAGTTGTCTGAATATTATGGATATAGACCCTTATCTGATATATAATTTAAAAATATTTTCTTCCATTGCATAGGTTGTCTTTTCACTTTCTCAATAATATTTGTAGATGCCCAAAGATTTTTAATTTTGATGAAGTTCAATTTGTCTTTATTGCTGTTGTGGCTCATTTTCATTTTCATATCTAAGACTACTATCAAATCCAAGTTCATGGAGATTTATACTTTCATTTTCTTCTAAGAATTTTTAAGTTTTAGTTCTTACAGTTAAGCCATGGATCCTTTTGGACTTCATTTTTTTAAATGGTGGGAGGTGATGAAACAATTTCATTATTTTGTCTGTAAATATCATCTTGTCCCAGCAATAACTGCTAAAAAGACTATTTTTCTCCCTATTGATAATCTTGGAACCCCAGTCACATATTAATTGACTATGTGAGGATTTATTTTGGGACTCTCAAGTCTATTCCATTAGTCTACATCAGTGATTTTCAACTGGTGTGCTGCAACACATTGGTGGGCCATGAGAGGTTCTTAGGTGTGCATAAAAATTTTTAAAGATCATTAATTAAATTATTTTCAAAGGATGTTCAAAGCATAATAAATACATTCTTTTTACTTCTTTTTTGTGTGTGTTAATCAACTTTATTTCAGTATGCTGTGAACATTTAACTACAGGTTCTAGTGTGCCATGAGATTAAAAAAAAAAAAGGTTGAAAAACATTGGTCTACATGTATGCCATGATAACTAGCAACACATTGTTTTGATTGATGTAAATAAGTATTATGATTTGAAATAAGGAAGTGTGTGTTATCCAACTTTGCTCTTCTTTTTCAAGATTGATTTGGTGATTTGAGGACACTTACAAATCTCTATGTATTTAAGAGTAGCTTTTCCGTTTCTGTAAATAAGTGACATTTATTTTAACAGGGATTTCAGGGAAGCTATAAACACCTTGGTGCAGTATTACCATCTGAATGATATGTCATAAGATGACCTGAACATAAGATGCTTTTGTAATTATTTAGGCCTCCTTTCATTTCTTCCATCAATGGTTTGCAGTTTTCAGGGTACTAGTCTTACACCTAATTTGTTAAATAAATTACTAAATATGTGCTTTCTCTGGATATTCTTTCAAATGGAATTGTTTTCTTAATGATCTTTTTGTATTGTTCAGTTCTATTGCATAGAAACAAGTAATTTTCATGTATTGGTCTTACATTATGCAACCATGCTGAATTTGTTTTTTACCTAGTTTTTGTGTGTATGTGTGTGAATTCTTTTCAAGTTTTTATATATAGGATTATGTTGTCTGTGAAAACATATGGTTTTCTTCTTTCCTTCCATTTTGTAATAAATTTATAAAATTTAAATAAATAATGAATAAATAAATAAGTTATAAAATTTATTTCTTTTTTTGCTTAATTATTCTGGCCATAATATCTAGTATATTTTAAAAGCAGACATCTTTTCTTTACCTTGGGGGAGAGATTTTAGTCCTTTCCCATTGAGTATATTATTGGCTGTGACTTAAAAAAAAAAATCAATGCCCTTTATCATGTTGAAAAAGTTTCTTAATATTATAATTTATCTGAGCATTTTTATCATGAAAGAGTATTGGATTTTTTCAAATGCTTTCACTGTGTCTGTTAAGTGATTCTATTCTTTTATCCCCCTTTGTTCCATTAATGTTGTGTATTGAATTCACTGAGTTTTCTCATACTGAATCACTCTTGCATTTCTAGTATAAATACTACTTGGTCATGGTGTATTATTTTTTCAATATGACTTTGGATTTAGTTTGCTAATATTTTGTTCCTCAGCAAAATTTTCTTGAGTTTTTAATGTATATGCATAAGAAATATTGGTATTTAATTTCTTTTATTGTGATGTCTTTCTCTGGTTAGTATAAAGGCAATTGTAGCCTAATACATTGAGAAAGAATGTATTCCCTCTTAATCTATTTTTAAAGAGTTTAAGAAGTATAGAGTTTATGAAGGATCACTGCTAACTCTTCTTCAAATGTTTGAAAGAATTTAAAAGTGAAGCCATCTGGTCTAAGATTTTTCTTTATTGAGAAGTTTTTATTTTTTAATGCATCAGTTCAGATTTATTACCATTTCTTGGGTTAGTTTTACTATTTTGTTAGATTCTAGGAATGCTAACATCAATTCTGAATCCCCTGGTTCAAGGAGTATTTTTGTTTTTTTGTTTCAAGTCTTATTATTTAAAACAGAAATTCTTGATCCAGGCTGCAAAGTGAGGCAGCTGTGGCTGATCACCATTCCATCTTCTAGCTGCCTCCCATGAGAAATAATAAACCTCAGGGGCTAGCTTTCCACAAAGACTCCCATCCAGAAGGAGAGTTAAAGGACAGAAGTTTAGCAAGTAAGTGGATGGTTTGGAGCTGAGCCAAGAGAGAAGGTTGAAGAATGCACATCAACCTTGCTGAGGCGAACAGCAACCCCAAGGAAACAAACAATAGGTACAAAATCCATCACCAAGCTGATGGGAGTGCCCTCTCCCATGAGAACAGCTCACAGTATACTTTCTACAAACAAGCAAGCAGAGTTCAGACCCCGTCCTATTTTATCCCATGGGAGAGACCCTCTAAAAACTGGAATTCCTTCCCCAGACAGGACCCCCTAGTGTGTCATGACACCTTCCTTCCAGGCACAAAACTGCATATATTCTCTACTTGCAATTCTGAACTCCCCAGTACATCCCTCCACTCTCACCCTGAGGTCTGGAAGCCTATCCCCCATGGAGTACAGATTCTTGGGCATTTTATTGAGAGGTGTGGACAAGGCATGGGCTGTTGTAGGTCTGTGCTGATTCTGTGACATAGATGAAAAAGGAGGATAGTGGCCTGAGGGAGCCACTACAGGAGAGGGAGAGGTGGTGCCCTGTGGCACAGAGCAACAACAGCAGTGGTCAGAACAATAGGGCTCACACCACTGGAGATATTTTATAGACATTCCTTGCCTCTCTTGGCAACCAGAGAAAGACAGGCCTGTACTCTGGTGGCAGTCACTGGTGGAACAGATCTGGGATGGAAATGCAGGCCCGGTGAGTAAAGGGCATGCCTGAGGTGGTACCTGCCCAGGCAGAGGATGGTGGGGGGATGGATACTAGAAAATGCTTGTGCAGAGATGGAACACTCCCAGGGCAGGCCTGAGTCAGAAGTGCTGCTTTAGTGAGCCTAAGAAGCACCTGGCCCCCAGGGAACAGAGCTGAGACAGGAGCAGGTCGGGCAACAGCACCACCCCAGGGAGAGGCAAGAACTGAGAGCTAAGTGTGAGCTCTAACTATGACCGCTCCAACATAGAGTGCAGCAGAGACAGAGATGCCAGTTACATGTGTATTGGCGCAATGACAGCAGCACAGGGCAGAGCTGAATCGCAGTTTCTGTGAACTCAAATATCACCTGGCCCATAGGGGAATATAGCCATTATTCATGCTACCAGAGTTTTTACCCACTGATTCCTTCCCATACTTATTTTACACCATTTGGCCAGATGAGCAAATAAGGTGAATTTGGCTTGGGGGTTCCTGGAGTAGGGATTAACCAGCCCTTCAACCTAGAGTTACTGATTCACTAGGATTGGCCAAAAAACAGCTGAAACACAAATTCTGTGAGAATAAAAATGGCAGCAACATCAATCTAGGGCAGGGCTGGAACTGAGTGAATTGTCCTAGCTTCCATTAAGCACCTGAGGTTGTCAGGCTTCATTTCCCCCTGCCGGCTGCTGGCAGAGTGCAGCAGTCTGGCCAAGAAGATATAGATCTCCCTATAACTCAGGCAAGTGCAAATACCTAAAGCATCTGCTCATTGTAGAGAAGTGGGTCACAGCCTTGTGAGGATACCAGTGACAGAGGTGTAAGGTGGAAAAGGAGGCATTAACCTTCCCAGAGTAATTCATTTGCTGGGTGGGTCGTTATGACTCTATGGAGCATGGGAGTGAGTCATAATTGAGCTGCCAGTAGACCCCTGCTATATACTTGCTGTAGACCTTTTGAACTCTCCCACTTGAGACTGGGTACTGACTGGGACAACTGATTTGGAACTCTTGACATGGGCCAATCACCCTAAGACTATCCAAAGTGGTACCCTGGGTGTGTGGTTGTGGGAAGGTTTGATTTTCCTTTTCCAGTTGTTGCCCATGGTGGGGGGGTGACTTAGTTGCTGGTTTTTCTCCACAGCTAAGACTTCAACCCAGAGGTACTGACTCACTAGGATTGGACAGAAACCAGATGAAAACAAAACAGAGCAACTTAGCCCCACCACACCAAGTAGCTCCCAAGTGTGTCAGGCCTTAGCACTGTATGAGTACTTTGTAAGGCTCAAGGGGAAAAGGTACAGACACCAGTCCCAGCTCTTGGGCAAAGGGTTGGTTAATCCCTACTCTCGGAGCCCCCAACCCAACTTCACCTTATCTGCTCATCTGGCCAAATGGTGTAAAATAAGCAAGGGGAGGAATCAGTGGTAAAACTCTGGTAACATGAATAATCAGATTAGATAAACTCCCCCAAGAAATGACATGGCAGACACACTAGAAAATCCCATTCATAAACAAACGGCTGAGATGTCAGAAATTGAATTCAGAATTTGGATTTCAAATAAGATTAATAGAATGGAAGTAAAATTGGAATTAGAAATTCAGGAAGCATTTCAAAAGTTGAAAAAAAAGAGTCAAAGACTCTATTCCATTCACAGTTGAGCCAAAGAAGATGAAATATTTGGGAGTGTACCTAACAAAGGATGTGAAAGATCTCTATGAGGAGAACTAAGAATCTCTAAGAAAAGAAATAGCTGAAGATGTTAACAAATGGAAAAACATACCATGCTCATGGCTAGGAAGAATCAACATTATGAAAATGTCCATATTACCCAAAGCAATATACAATTTTAATGTAATCCCTATTAAAACTCCACTGTTAAACTTTAAAATTTTCTAAAAATTAATACTTCATTTTATATGGAATCAGAAGAAAACCTTGAATAGCCAACACATTACTCAGAAATAAAACCAAATCAGGAGGCATAATGCTACAAGACGTCAGAATATACTGTAAATGTATAGTGATCAAAACTGCATGATACTGGCACAAAAATAGAGAAGTAGATGCATGCAACTGAAATGAAAACCAAGAGATGAACCAAGACACTTATCGTCATTTGATCTTGATAAGCCTATCAAAAATATAAATTGGGGGAAAGAGTTTCTATTTAACAAATGGTGCTGAGTAAAATAGCTGGCAACCTGTACAAGACTGAAACTAGAACTACATCTTTCACCATTAACTAAAAGAGACTCTCACTGGATTAAAGATTTAAGTGTAAGACCTGAAACTATAAAAATACTAGAAGAAAGTGCAGGGAAAACATTTGAGGAAATTGGCCTGGGTGAATATTTTATGAGGAGGATCCCCTGGGCAATTGAAGCAACACCAAAAATACATTAGTGGGATCTGATCAAACTAAAAAGCTTCTGCATGCCAAAAACATAGTATATAAAGCAAGCAGACAACTCTCAGAATGGGAGAAGAAATTTGCAGGTTATGTCTCAGACAAAGGTTTAATACCAGAATCCACAGAGAACTCAAATGTATTAGCAAGAAAAGAACAAGTGATCCCATCTCAGGTTGGGCAAAGGACTTGAAGAGAAACTTCTCTGAAGAAGACAGGTGCATGGCCTATAGACACATGAAAAAATGCTCATCATTCTTAATCACCAGAGTAATGCAAATCAAAATCACTTTGAGATATCATCTAACCCCAGTAAGATTAGCCCACATCCCAAAATCCCAAAACCAGAAATGTTGGCATGATGAGAAAAGTGAACACTTGTGCACTGCTGGTGGGAATACAAACTAATATGTTCATTTTGGAAAGATGTTTGGAGATCACCTTGGGAAAAATAGACCTGCCATTCAATCCTTCAATTCCTCCACTGGGTATATATCCAGAAGACCAAAAATCATGTTATAACAAAGATATTTGCACCAGAATGTTTCTTGCAGCCCAATTCATAATTGCTAAGTCATGGAAGAATCCCAAGTTTCCATTAACCCATAAATGGGTTAATAAATTGTGGCATATGTACACCATGGAATATTATGCCTTAAAGAAAGATGGAGAGTTTACCTCTTTCATGTTTACATGGATGGAGCTGGAACATATTCTTCTTAGAAAAGCATCTTCAGAATGGAAGAAAAAGTATCCAATGTACTCAGCCTTACTATGAAACCAATTTATAGCTTTCATATCTGTAACCCAAGTGTGGCCCAAGAAGAAGGGGAAGGAGGAGAGGGAGGGCAGGGGAGGTGGGGAGGATAAGTAGAGGGAGGGTAATTGTTTGGAACACACCTATGGTGCATTTTACAAAGGTACATGTGAAATTTACTAGTTGTAGAATATAAATGTCTTAACAGAGTAACTAAGAAAATGTGGTGAAGGCTATGTTAACGAGTTTGATGAAAATATTTCAAATGGTATATAAAACCAGCACATTGTACCCCATGATTGCATTAATGTACACAGCTATGATTTATTTTTTAAAAATTTTTAAAAAAATAGAAATTTTTCTGGAGAGGACATGTCAAAGGTACTCAAGAGCCCTGGAAAGAACAATAGCCTGGAGAAAAAGTTTCATGGGCCAAAGATAAAACAATTTAAGCAACAAAATGATGAAGTGTTTTACTTTTTCCAGATTAATATGATGGTACAAAGTTCAAGTTGTTGCCCTTCATCCAAGGGGCATGCCGAACACTCTTAGACTTGACTACTGGCACAGTATAAAATAAATATCTGTTAATCATTACCCATATAGGTAAAAGCAATGAAATTCAAAGAAAGTGTCACAGTCAAATGGAGCCTAGGAGATTTAGCTACCTTAATAAAGTATAACATTGAATTTCAATGTATTCCTTACCTCTATTATTATATTTTGCTATGATTATTCAAATACAAGTCTAAATTCTGGGCTATAACCTTTGAGAGTAAGACCATATAGATCAAGCAATCAATTCAAGCAAAGAGAAAGCCCAGAAAATAAAGCATGCTGGAAGAAAGCATGATATTGGAGGAAGAATGATGCATCATTCCTTTCTGTGTTGGGAATATTAGGTTCCCTAGTTTTGATATCCTGACATTATTCATCTACACAGTCATTTTAGATAATAAAATTATGAACTTTTAATCCCAAGAAAAATCTCTTCCTTTGCATTCACCTTCTTTATGTTCATCTAATAGACTACATAGTTCCACTAAAATTGCAAGTAAATGAAACACTAAGTTGTCTGGTAAATGATTTTCTTTTTCTTAATATCTGTTCTACATGCTATCTTTTCACTTACCATGATTAATTTGTGAAAAGAACTGAAGGAATCCCTTCTCTTTCTTACATTGACCTGTCCCTGGGCTCTGACCAGTTGATAAACATCATCCCAGGAACAATGCATTGTTTACTTTTCCTTTCGTATGGATCTGTGTGTTGTATACTGTATATTCAACATTTTTAGCTAAATATTTATTAGATAATGAAGTATGTGTCTTAATAAAAACAACTGGAATTCCACAATGTTATTTCTCTAAGATATTTAAGGATTTATTAATAGAAACTTCTTATTGAGTACATAATTATTGCACTTACTTTTCCCTGCAGAGTTGCCCTCTCTGGTATATTAAAGAAGTACTATTCAGAAATGTTTTAAATGGCATTACATAACATTGTATAAAACTCTCATGTCCCTTTACTTGCAGAAAACTTCTTTTTGGGCATATTCTTCCATTTCCTAAAAAAATTCTTCATCTGATGAATTCAATAAAGATAGAATTCAGATATTTTTGCATCTTTCATTGGTCACAAGTAATCAAGCATTGATAACATTAGTATCCTTCCCTCTCATTAGGCCACAAGTTTTCCCTCTGATTATTTATTTATTTATTAATTTATTTAGTGAGGCAGAGTCTCAATCTATCACCCTGGGGAAAGTGTCCTGGCATCACCATAGCTGCCAGCAACCTCAACCTCTAGGGTTCAAGTGATCCTTCTACCTCAGCCTCCTGAGTAGCTGAGACTACAATGCCACAATGCTGGGTTCATTTTTCTATTTTTAGTGGAGATACGGTCTCACTTTTACTCAGGCTGGTCTTAAACTTCTGAGTTAAAGCAATTTACCCACTTTGGCCTTCCAGAGAGCTAGGAGTAGAGGCCTGAGCCCTCACTCCCAGCCCCACCAATTTTTTCATTACCTCATATTAATTTGAGATATTTTGTGTACTCTAATGTCAAGGTACAGGGTGTCCATAAAGTTCATGTATAATTTAAAAGAGTTGTCTATTTACTGTGCTTCAGTTAAAATAGTTTAAGTAAAATAAAATGTACAAGTTTCTTTTTGATAAAATGACTTATTTTCCTTTGAGTAACTACTGAGTAGTGGGATTGCTCGATCAAATGTTTGGTCTATTATTAATTCTTTGATGAATCCTCACACAGTTTTCCATAGAGGTTGTACTGATTTGGAGTCCCACCAACAGTGTTTAAGTGTTCCTTTTTCTCTGCATCCATTCCAGCATCTGTTGTTTGTGTACTTTTTAATAAAAGGCATTCTAACTGAAGTAAAGTGATAGCTTATTATAGTTTTAATTTGCATTTCTTTGTTGATTAGTGATGTTGAACATTTTTTCATATGTTTCTCAGCTATTCATCTATCTTCTTTTGAGAAGCATCTGTCCATGTCTTGTGCCCAATTTTTAATAGGGTCATTTTTTTTTCTTTCTGTTTTGCTTAAGTTCTTTATAAATTCTCATTATGAGCCCTTTATCAGATATGTAGCTTGTAAATATTTTTTTCCTTTCTGTAGGTTGGCGATTTGCTCTGTTGATTATTTCCTTAGCTTAGACGGATCTTTTTAGTACAATCAAATCCTATTTATTAATTTTTATAGTTGCCACTATTGCTGCTAATGAAGTCTTTTTCTTAAATTCGTTATCTAGTTCAATATCTAGAAGAGCTTTTCCCATTTTTTCATCTAGAATTCTTATGGTTACATATCTTAGATGTAAGTCTTTTACCATATTGAATTTTTTTTTTTAATGAGTGGTGAGAGGTCCTATACAGATCCTGTTTTATTCGTCTGCATGTGGATATCGAATTTTGCTAGCACCGTTTATAGACTAGGATATCTTTTCCCTAGTATGCATTGTTGTCTGCTTTGTCAAAGAGCAGGTGGTTTTAGGTAGATAGTTTTGTGTCTGTATTCTCTGTTCTGTTCATTTTGTACCAATGTTATGTTTTATTTACCTTATAGTATAGTTTGCATTTGACAAATATAGTATCAATAAAGAGACAATTCTTGTCTATAATGATATAAGCTGCAAATATCAGTTTTAATTTATTTTTGGGAAGAAGTTATAAATGGAGATATTTTGAGTTCACTACACCTTTGACTAAATTCTCTGATAAAATTAGGGTATTTATTTTTATATATTTTTTATTAAATTGTAGCTGTGTACATTAATGCAATCATGGGTTACAATGTGCTGGTTTCATATACAATATGAATATTGTCATCAAACTGATTAACATAGCCTTCATGGCATTTTCTTAGTTATTATGTTATGACATTTATATTCCACATTTAGTAAGTTTCACCTGTACCCTTCTAAGATGCACCATAGGTGTCATCCTACCAATTACCCTCACTCCATCCATCCCCCCTCCCCTCCCCTCTCCTCCCTTGTCACTTTCCCCATATTCTTGTACTATAATTGGATTATAGCCTTCATATGAAAGCTATAGATTAGTTTCATAGTAGGGCTGAGTCAATTGGATACATTTTCTTCCATTCTTGAGATACTTTGCTAAGAAGAATATGTTCCAGCTCCATCCATGTAAACATGAAAGAGGTAAAGTCTCCATCTTTCTTTAAGGCTGCATAATATTCCATGGT
>CAUYON010009484.1:0-19123 GCA_963573935.1 Arctocebus calabarensis | reverse complement strand
CATGGATGGAGCTGGGACATATTCTTCTTAGCAAAGTACCTCAAGAATGGAAGAAAAAGTATCCAATGTACTCATCCCTAATATGAAGCTAATTTATAGGTTTCATATGAAGGCTATAACCCAACTATAGCACAAGAATATGTGGAAGTGGGCAAGGGAGGGGAGGGGAGAGGGGAGGATGGGCAGAGGGAGGGCGATTGGTGGGATTACACCTACAGTGCATCTTAGAAGGGTACTGGTGAAGCTTACTAAATGCACAATACCAATGTCTTCATATAGTGATTAAGAAAATGCCATAAAGGCTATGTTTAACAGTTCAATGAAAATATTTCAGATTGTATATGAAGTCAGCACATTGTGCCCCATGATTGCACTAATGTACACAATTATGATTTAATAAAATTAAAAAAAAAGTCTAGGTGTAGAGGAGACTGTGGGGTGGGCAGGGACGGGTTCAGCAGCTGGAGATGAGGGGCTTGGGCTTGGAAGTCATGCCGAGGCATCTGGATTTTACTCTGGAGACAGTGGAAATACTTACGTTTCTGATTTGAGATGACTATATCCTGATTTCTATTACAGGAAGAGAAAGCTAGTGGAGTCATCCTGTTTCTAGTTTTTTCTTCTTCAACTGATTCTCCACACTGCTGCCCATTTCTCTGAAATGCAGAGCTGATCCCTCCACTACGATGTCTTGGTATTTTGTGCACCTAATAGTTATTGTTGTTACGATGTGATGACTGACATTTATTGAGTGTTTTCTATGTACTAGACACCATGTCACACCCTTTTGCATATATTATATTTCATTTAATCTCCACATGAATCCCATATGGTACTTTTATGGCTATTTACGTAAAAAGAAATAGGCTTAGAGAAGTTATTATTTTTATCCATAGTCACACCGCTGATTAGTACCTGAGTTAGGACCCACATCTAGGTCCCCCAAAGCCTCTGCTTCTATTTCATTATCACATCACATCATAATTATTGATTTACATACTGCTTTCTGCTATTAGGCTGGGGGTTCCCTGAGGATAAATACTGCATCAAACAAGGCTTTTTAAAAAGTAAGATTAAGTCATTATTTGCAGTTTGAAAACATTATATGGACTGTTTTTTATCAACATAGAGGCTTTTTTGCTAACCTCTTTGGTAAGCTGGAGTTCAGGACATACCCAGCCGCACAGATGTGGGTTCATTTAACCACTTTCACACCTGCTTTCGGCGAGATGGAGAAACAGCAGTGGTTCTCTTTTTATTTTTTAAGAGATTAGGGTCTATATTTTTCCGAATCAGACAAAGGGGTAATGAATATTAATTTGGCTTGGTCCATTTAAACATACCTGAAAGTATAATTTCTGTTAGACACAGTTCCGTGAGAATATCCATTAAAAAGATTAGTTCCTTCTTCCTGACTTAGACAAAACCAAGGCAACCTTAAGAAAATGTGTACAGGGAGAGCAATAGTTACGTTAGATTGAGCAAGAGCCTGCATCGTCTAATCTTTTTTTCATTATTATTTGCACTAGCGAGCTCTTTCAGGAATGTCTTGGTGCATTCTTTACAGAACTGCTGCCCAGATCCTTTTTTAAAAAAAAAACACATCAAACCAACAAAGGTCAAATAAAGAGCACAAAGATTTGTTCTTTCCATTGAAGGCATTTCTTTAATATTAAAAATGTACTGGAATCTGGAAACATGTGATGGCACAGAGTAAAAGACGAAGGAAGAAGCTCATGGCAGTCGCTGGCGGCTGAGGGCTTTGGGAGCCTCATTGGGATAGCTTTTTTCTTTACTTCAGTGGCAGGGGAAAAAATTCCACTATTTAAAATTAGAAACAAAATCCTAAACATTGTGTGTGATATTACGATGAATGTCATTCTTTGTGTTTTTTGGCTCACGAGGTAAAACATATTCTGGTGAAAATTCCAACTACCTGATCTATAGGTGAAAACAAACAGAAATGTTGTCTTTTCTTATTTGGATGGAATTCTAGAGAGTTTATTTTTGCTTTATTTTCAACCAGGAGAGGCTGCTATCAGAGGATGTTTCCATGTAGCTTGAGTGCCCTGTTGGTAACTTAGGACTCTACCGCAATTTCTTTCCCTCTCTTTATCTTGCACGTGTATTTAAAACTGACATTGCCAGTAGAAAGTCTGAGATTTGGGAGGTAAGGATATTATTTTATCTTGCATTATGATAACTTCTTCCCCCTGCTTTGAGAAAAATCTTTATTTGCCTTCATTTTTATGAGCTCAATTAATCTTGCTTCCTCTTTGCCTTAGGAAGATTGTTAAGTATTAAGAGAGGGAATCCCTGAACTAAAAATGGCTTATGTGATCCTTGTCATGTTCAGTGATCTTGGAAATACAAGAGTTGTTGTATTTTGTGAACTCTGGCTATTATATATACTTTAAATGTCCCTTAAGGCAAAGTAGATGTTTGATGGAAGGGGAACATTCACAAGACTTGTCTGAGACGTTTTATTTAGTCTATACTTGGTATAGCTCAACTCAGTTGCTGGATCACATATGGTAACCATAGACATCTGAGAGAGAAAGGGGGTGGCTAGTGTGGCTAGGTAGGGATTAGGCAAGGTAGGCATTTAAACTATCATCTCAGAATCCTGGGAGCATCCTCTAGTTCTTAATTGAAAAGATTCTGAGCCCATGGGATGGTAAAGACTGGTGGGTGATTAGGTAAGAAAGGGCTAGGATGGTGGAGTTGCCTCAAGGAAGCCTGGCTCAGAGCAGGCACAGAACTGGACACCTGCATTTTACATCAGTTTCCCACTTTGCCCCTCCCCATCCATGCTGAATGCGTAAGAGTTTACCAGAACTAGCGTATGCTCTGTGGAGAACACAGAAGAAGAATTAAACCCTGAATTCAAAGAATTTACAACTTCATTGGAAACAAAATTAACCCATAAACACTATCCATATAGGTAAGGGGAAATGGAGTGTAAGTATAGAAGAAATTTTGGGAAAGAAAAACACCTTTGGCCATGGAATTTCTTGGGAAGGTCCACAGGAGGAGGCGAGTCATGAGCTATCCTCCCAAAGGTGAGGAGCAGATGGGTAAGCAGAAGTCTGGCCAAGGGAGTGTGGCTTGTGTGGGAGGTGAGTGCCCACTCTGCCAAGGGCCTGACAGGTGATGATGGCAAATGCTTAGAAATAACACTGGATGGTCAATTAATCCGCTGCAGAGAACCTTACAAGTTTGGCAGGGAACTCTGATATGCGAGTGGGAGCTGGTCATTTTTTTGAGCCGGGAAATCACATGATGATGGTGATATTTTAGGAAGATTACTCGGATATGACAGGCAGCCAGGAAGAGACCATTTTATCCAAACCTGAGGTGAACAGGAATGAAACAAAGATGGCAGTAGGGGGAATGGAGAAGATGAATAGGACTAAAATCAAATTTTAGGAGTAGAAATAACACGATTTGGCAAGGAACATGATTTGGTTGTAAGGTGTGACCGATACAGTGAGCAGAGCCTGACAGAATGTCAAGGTTTCCAGCAGTGTCTTCCTCTCAACCTTGCTAACACTGTGAAGGACTCACTGAACTAGCTGATGCCTTTGGTATCTTAATTCCCACCTGCTATAGTAAGCTCCGGCTACTGTAATAAAATGCCATACACCGGGTGGCTTGAACAACAAGCATTTTGTTTCTCACAGTTGTAGGGTCTGGGAAGCCCAGGATCAGGGTGGCATGGTGGGCTTTGCGGGAGGGCTCTCCTCCTGGCTTGCAGATCACTGTATTACTCTATCTCACATGGAGGTTGGAAGGAGAGAGATGGTTTCCTTAGGTCTCTTCTTGGAAGGGCACTAATCTTATCAGGAAGTCTCCACCCTCATGACCCTATTACCTGCTAATGGCCTCATTTCCAAATACTACCACATTGAGAGTTAAGGTTTCCAAATATAAATTGGGGGGTGGGAGGGTGGATGGGAAGGACATGTGGCTCAAAATCACCCCAATCTCAGTGATTTCCATTTCTACACTATAGATTTTTTTCACTCCCACCCTGCTATGTCAACAGCTTCCTTTCTAATGGCAAGCCCAGCCCTACCAGGCCACTCAGACAATGCAGGGAAGGATGAAGGTACATTCATAGTCCATCTGGTGAGACAACTGGCTTCTTCTTACAATTGCAGACCCAGTATCTAGCAGCCTCAGGACCCACTCGAGGGCTTTTCCATTAATCCAGTTGTTTGAATGAACTTCTCCCTTCCCCCTGTCTACTGCTCCCAGTCCCTGCTAAAACTGGAGCTCAGGGCCAGTGAAATATGAGAACTGCTGTTGCAGCTGTTGTGGAAGGAACTTTCTCTTTTCTGCTGATAGAAACCTGGAGGCAGAGGCCCAGGAACTGATAGCAGTCATTCATCTTGCAGCCAGGAAGGGGACAACCTAAAGAGCATGGCACCAACAATAAGAACACCAGGGGCAGCACCTGTGGCTCAAAGGAGTTGGGCGCCATATGTCAGAGGTGGGGGGTTCAAACCCAGCCCCGGCCAAAAACTGCAAAAAAAAAAAAAAAAAAAGAACACTGAACTAAAAATGAGAGAAAAACTGGGTTTTGGGCACATCATTTGAGCTATTGCATTGAGTCTCCCTGGAAGTCTGTACTACTTCTCCAAAGTGAACCAAAAAATTCTCTTCATTATTTAAGCCAGTTTGATTTTCAAATAGTTATTTCTCTCTCTCTCCCTTTTTTTTGAGACAGAGTCTCATTTTCTTTCCCCACAGTAGAATGTGATTGCATCATAGCTCACAGCAACCTCAGACTCTTGGGCTTAAGTGATTCTCTTGCCTCAGCCTCCTGAGTAGCTGGGACTACAGGCACCTGCCACAATGCCCAGCTATTTTTAGAGACCAGGTCTTGCTGTAGCTCAGGCTGGTCTCAAACTTATGAGCTCAGGTGATCCACCTGCTTCAGGCTCCCAGAGTGCTGGGATTACAGTCACCACACCTGGCCTTCAAACTTGTTTCTAATATATAGATTGTTTTGGTCAAGAATTTCTACCAAGGGCCTAAACTGTGCACCCTATGAGCTGGCTCACTAATCACCTAGCCAAGTAATGAGGGCCACTTGGCTTAAAATCTGCCATACCCTGCTGGGTACTGACACCTACCCCAACCACCAGCCAATTTCCACATCTCCAAAGACCTTGCCTACTCACTGTTCATCTGTATTACAACTCTGTGCACTCAAAGCCTCCCTCCTCACTTTCTGAAGAAATGAGTTAGATTTCTTGTGTAGTGTTTTGCTGACTTAATCTTGAATTTATACACTAAAATCTTATGTTGCTGGGTCTTCTGGGCCAAATCCTGACTCTGGATACTTCCTGTCATTTACTTGCTTTAGCCCTAGGCTACCTTTTGCTGCTGCAGAAAGTAAGCAACAATAATGAAACACACACACACACTGCTTTGATAGGGTCACCATACATTCATGCTATTTAACCTCAAAGGACCTTCTCCACTGCTGGTAGACCTTTACCACCTCTGTTTTACCTCATGTGGGGTCCTTTTCCAGACAATGTATATTTTATAAGACACGTACATACTTAGCAGCCAACCTTGCTGATGACCTGCTCATGACTGGCCCTGGTTTAATCTGGGACCCAATAGCCCCCTGTGCTTGGTAAAGCTTCTGGTAATGTCCATGGAGCACCCCAGAAAATAACTACACAAAGACATGGGTTTAGCGCTTTGCTGTGCGTCTTAACTGACGCTAAGCCATCAAAGTAGTAATTGCAGAGAATAAGGTATAAATCAATACAATAAGTAAATGGAAGTGATTAAAGGACAGAGCCACTTTAAAGCAAGTGTTGCCCAATCTCCTGAAAACATAACCAGACCACTTTGCCTAAGGAATTATAATGGGTTGCTTTTGTTTTTCCTAAAAAGCTCTAATAACAATAATGGAAAGTTCAATTGATCATTAAGGAACACTTCACTTTTGAGCCTTCTTTCATAGGTGAGGCAATGTTCTTTTCAAATTATTGTATTCAGACAAAGCATACTCAAGGTACTTCGGTTTCTTTGTACGAAATCTCTCCCCTTTATTTTCAGATTTTATATGAATGAAACATGTCGAGTAATTCCTTCTCTTTGGATCCTTCAGGATATTATTTAAACTGGCATCTGGTCCAGGGGAAATTTAATGCTCAGTCAGAGGAGTATTTGAAGAATAGTTTACATCTGGTTTTGTGCTACCCATCCCTGGGAGTACACAGGGAGGGTGAAGGATGTGGGCGCATTGCTGGCTCTCAGGCTCGGCACTGCGGGGCTGGTCCCTTTGGTGTAATGCATACCACAGCATTCCCTTTTATAAAGTGAGGGATTAGTGCCACCTTCTTTGTAGCAATGTCATGACCTCTGTAATGCTTCTTAAATTGAGGACAATGATGGACCCACCAAGCCTTAACACATGATTTAAATCTGATCTGACAGTACTTAAACCCAGAAGTCTAGAAGGCTAATGGTTGAACAAGCTTGGGAAAATGTCCAGGGAACCAAATGTAGAAACCCAATGAATTAGAGGGAGTAATCACAACTTCAGGGTAATATGGTGGGGTAATAAAATGACATTTTCTGAATTGTGGGCTGTTATAGGATTGACTAGAACTGTACACTACAATGTACTAGATAGCAAAAAAAATTATTGTTTTCCTTTCACTTGTTCCTTTATAATTTGTTATATTAAAGATATGAATTTTAACAACATTCCTATTCTTATGCCAAAAAGAAAAATACCTGTTGAGAGGAATCTCACAGGGCTAAAAATTAGCAGCAATATTTTAGGTACAGGTACACGGCATTTTAAATTTCTCTGACCCATAGCATGGACGGGCAAGGCTAGACATTTTGGAAACCTGATTAAAATCATTCTTTTGTATTTGCATACCGAAGATACACTCAACTTGTAGGACTGTGGAGAACAACCCACAGCACAATGCAGCCGTCACAGGACCCAGGGAAGCCTGGCAGGTGAGCTGTCCCACAGCAGCCACCCAGCTTTTCAGAGGGAGGCCAACACTCGTGACACTCCCATATGCACTGTTCTTAAAGGACTCATCCTGTTTTAGTAAACTAAAAGTTGGTGACAGGGTACATGTTTATTTTTTTATTTTGTTTTTAGCTTATAACCAATTCACACATTGAAACATTGATGCCCTGTTCTTTGACTAATCCCCTGCGGCCTCCAGGTATGCTGAGCAGTTCAATATACATGCTAAGGCCTTGGCACCAAGTCAGGAAGGCCTTGGCACCAAGTCAGGAACTTTCTACCCACATCCAAGAGTCCTTATTACCCCTGTGACTTGTATTTCAGCATTTTTCTTTTCATAACTCAGATCCCCCACCTGGAAAATCCTCTGTTTGTAGTTAAGCACTAAAAGTCTATGTAATTTATAACCACAAGGGCAGAGAAAACTCTAAAACCACCTGACTGCATGTGGCTTTGGGAAGTAACATTCCTGGGATCACACAACCTGAAGAAGAATAAAAGTGCTTTCTGAAAATAGCACAAGGTTACATGTACTTTCCCTTCTTTCCTGGGATGGAATGAGAAGTTTCCTTTCCTCTCCATTTTTGTTAAAATTTGGATGGTTTCTATTCTCTTGACTAAGCATTATTGATTTACTGTTAAGAGTCTGCATGACCCTTTTACCCAAAGACAGGTTTGGATAGGCTCTTTGTGATGGACAGGCCAACACTATGTGGACTTGCCAAGTGATGCTTTTCTTTGGTACCTCTGACCTCTCTCTTCTTTCTCCTCCATTCTGCTTGCAGAATCTTGCCCTCCTCCCCATCTTGTTCTTCTTCTTTTTTTTTTTTTTTGGAGACAGAGCCTCAAGCTGTCACCCTGGAGAGAGTGCGATGGCATCACAGCTCACAGCAACCTCCAATTCCTGGGCTCAAGTGAGTCTCTTGCCTCCACCTCCCAAGTAGCTGGGACTATAGGCGCCTGCCACAACGCCCAGATATTTTTTGGTTGCAGCCATCATTGTTGTTTGGTGGGCCCAGGCTGGATTTGAACCCGCCAGCTCAGGTGTACGTGGCTGGCGCCTTAGCCTGTTAAGCCACAGACGCTGAGCCATCCCATCTTGTTCTGATGCCCAATATTTTCTCCCTACTTTCTCCTGGCAACTTGGTTTTGCTAAAGTCTCTGATGTGTGACCATTTCATTGCAAAGTCTCTAATTGAAACTAAAGTCTGATCCTTAATACTTCAAGTTTTTACCCCCATCTTTCAGCAAGTAGGCAAGGGAGGCACTTTGCGAGAAGGGCTCTCTGAAGTCACACTCGCCGTTCAACTTTGCCTGGTGTTAACTCTACCCCTGTTGCCTATCACCGACCCATTTGTCTTGCTTTCCAAAGGATGGCCTGACATTGAGCCCCAGTTATTAGATCAACCATAAAATATACAGTTAGTGGTAAGGAGTCTTCTTCTAAAGACTGGTTTTAGACTTTAGAGTCTGAGGTGCCAGATTGAGATGGATGCATGACAACCCAGGTATAAACATAGGGCTTGAGTTTGAGAAAGGGGATGGCCTGGGAACAGAAATGTGAGGACCATCACAGTGAATGAGAGCTGAAGTCAATGGGGATAGATGATGTCACTGAGGGAAAGAGAATGTACAGCCAGAACAAATGGGGAACAGGCCCAGAAACAGAGATTGCTGACCATATAGGGAAGGCCAAAGACAAGAAGTCAATGAAAGGGGTGGAGAAAGTAGAGTCTAGGAAAAGAGAAGAAAAATAGAACTCTGCTGGGTCAAAAGGTCAATGCAAATTGACTTTAGGAACCTCTTCCTGGGCTATGGGTTATAATACTCAGAAAAAGATTTTCTCACTTGTCTCATGGTCCAGAGCTAACAGTGCCTGGTACATAATAGGTGTTCAAGAGATGCCTATTGAATGAGCTTATTCCTTTTCCTATTAGAAATAACTTGTTTCTCCCTTAACTGAGGGCATTATCTTCTTTTTTTATTGATGTTCAAAAGAGGGTTGGAAATTTTTGCATTTTGCCATTTTCAAAAAATATATTCTAATTATACCTTGAGAGTTACATAAGTATCATAGCTAGACTTTCTTAACAGACAGGATTTCAACTCACTATTGGGTTCCTGTTATTTTCTGTATATTTTTATAACTCCGTTGTAATTAAAAAAAATCTCATAATTGAAATTCTCAGGAAGTATTCTATATGCTGGCAGTATGTTTACACACACATATGTAAACATTTTTATCATTATTTGTCACCTGTTTAAAAACTGAATGTCAAGAAGTGCCAACTTGAAAACACATCAAACTGAAAACGTGTTCTCTAGGCTTCAATGAAACCCTGCTCTCCCCTGGGCTTAGATGCTCCCAGATGTAGCAGCTCAAAAGAAGTGGAACCAGCAACAATTAACTGAGGTAATTTTCACATATTCTGAAATCAGTTTTTCAGAAGCTTTAGTAAGAAGACCAGGATATGCCTAAGCAAAAATAAAAACTAACTAGACACCACTTCAGAATTATGAATCTGACTGCCAGCAAACTCAGGGTCCAAAAAGTCATGGAATGTAAATTCCTGTATTTACTGATCTAGAGTTGAATGCCTGCTCTGTGCGAATCATCACTGGATGCTACGGTGGTGGTGCAAATAATCAGGAAATCAACTCACACTACTGCCCTTGAAAAAAGAACCCACTATTACAAAAAAATACATTAAGAGCTATAAATATATAAAGAATGTAAATATACAAAGAAATGTCTACTAATATTTCCTGTAGGCTACTCCCTGTGCTGCAGGGAGCTCTGTGCGTCTTCTTTGTTCAGCTGAGGGGCTACACAAACAGTAAGCAGCTGAGTGACAAGTCAATGCTGTAAGCAGGTGGCAAGAGGCAAAACAGTAGCCAGTGGGCCAGGAATTTGAAGATGAGACTACAGGGTGACATTTGGAAAAGAGACCCCTGACCGGAGTGTAAGGGCTGCAGGAGGAGAAACTGGGAGGGAGTGTGATACGTACACTACAGGGAGGATTCTCGGGCCCCCAGACGGGGATGCTGCACTGCACCTTGAATGGCATCTAAGCCATCTTGCAACAGGTACAGAAGAAAGGGCTGGGCAGCCCGCTGAGAGCACAGGGGAACCATGCCTCTGCCTGGCACACGTGAGCGCTCTGAGGCTTCCTGTGGCTCTATAAACCTCCCTGTCCCAACTGCAGAGGACCTCTGTGCGTCTTCTACATGGAGAAATGTGACTGTGAGGCGAATGTCAATATTATACACACAACACACGTCTGTACTGATAACCATGTGCGTATGTGTGTGCACTCCTTCTAGAATCTATTCTTGACTCTCAAAGGAGTCTTAGTATAGTGAAAGTGACAAAGTACATCCAGACGTCATTATAATGAAGGTGACATGTCTAAACTCAACAAAAGGTAGCTGTCAGAAAGCCCCAGAAAATAAAACACTTAAGTGAAATAATAAGAATTCTCATTAAAGATGAGTAAAAGACAAGAACATATGCTATCATTGCTACTGTTCAGTATTGAACTAGAAGGCCTCACTTGTGCAGTAAGACAAACCAATAAGGATGAAAGATGGGAAGGAAGACACAAACATTATATCTATATAGGAATTAGAACTAATGTTAGTAATAGCCCTGGTTGAATATATATTAATACATACATACACATACCTACATACATACACACACACACACATATATATATACAAACAAAATGCAAATACTTTCCTAAACACTACCAATAACCATTTAGAAAGTATAAGGAGAACCTACAAAAGGAAAACACACCACACACGTCTGCAAATAAATTTAACAAGAAATGTGCAACACATGTATATGATAATAAATTTCAGTTGCATTGAAAGACATGAAGGAAGATCCATTGAGTGCAGAGAGATGGAGAGTCCTGACTGGGAAGACTCAACATTACAAAGATGTCAATTACACCGAGACTTATTTGTAAGCCCAGTGCAATCCCAATCAGGCAATCAGTGAGATTTAAAAAAAAAAGGAACCCTACAAGCTTAGCCCAAGACTCACATGAAAGAGAAAATGTTTAAGAATAACTGAGACAATTCTAAAAAAAATGTGATGCGTGAAGCCTTCCCTCTAGAGATAATATTCACTAGGCATTAACATTCTTCTTAAGGCTTTCATTGTAATAACTGATTTAATCAGCACAACAACTTTATAAGGTGGATACTATCATTAACCCATTTTCAAGATAGGGAATCTGAGGCAAATTAAGTAAAGTGACTTGCTTGAGGCTCTACAACAAGTACGTAGAAGTAGCAGAGCCGGGATTTGAACTCAGGCAGTGTGGCTGCAGACTTCATGCTCTTAAGCACCACAAATTGGCAAAGAAAATGCCTGAATAGGAAAGAGAAAAAAATCTCAAACAGATTCACATATATATGGGAAATATGATTTTTAACAAAGATGGCCCTTCAAAAAATGGGGGAAGTACTCCTCAGTCAATAAATAGTATTAGTAACTGGTTACTTATTTGGAAATGAAACTAATAAGCTAAGATTCCTGTATTAGTTTCCTACCATTGCTGTAACAAATTACTCCAAATTTAGCAGCTTAAAACAACATGAATTTGTTATCTCACAGTTCTGTAGGTCAGAAGTTTGTGGGGCTTCAGCTGGATCTGCTCTGGATATTGCAAGGTCAGAATCAAGGTTGTCAGCTAGCCTGGGCTGTTATCTGGAAACTTTGGGGAGGAACTCATTTCTGAGTTTGAGTTAATTGGTAGAATTCAGTTTCTTGTAGCTATTAGGGCTCAGGTCCTGACTCCCTTTCAGGCTGTCAGCTGGGAGTCCCTCTCAGCCATCTAAGGCTGCCTGCATTCTTCCTCATGCTGTTTTTTTTTCTTCCTTCCTTCCTTCCTTCCTTCCTTCCTTCCTTCCTTCCTTCCTTCCTTCCTTCCTTCCTTCCTTCCTTCCTTCCTTCCTCCCTCCCTCCCTCCCTCCCTCCCTCCCTCCCTCTCTCCCTCCCTCTCTCCCTCCCTCCTTCCTTCTTTCATTCCTTCCTTCCCTTTTGATAATTTCTTTTTTATTTCAAAATATAAAGGGGTACAAATGTTTTTGTTACATGGCTATACTGTATCCTGCTGAAGTCAGGCTTTCAGTGTGTCTGCCACCTGGATTGTGTTCATTGTACCTGATAGGTAAATTTTTATCCCCTCCATCCTACCTGTCCTTAGTTTTCAATGTCCTTTATGTCTCTTTGTGCCCATGTGTACCCATATCATTCAGCTCTCACTTATGAGCGAGAACATGTGGTGTTTGTTTTCCATTCCTGGAATCCTCTGCTTAAAATAATGGTCTCTAGTTCCATCCAAGTTGTGGTAAAAGGCATTATTTCGGGCGGTGCCTGTAGCTCAATGGAATAGGGCACCGGCCCCATATGCTGAAGGTGGTAGGTTCAAACCCAGCCCTGGCCAAAATAAATAAATAAATAAATAAATAAATAAAATAAAAACCCCATAGGGATTTAAAAAAAAAGGCATTATTTCATTCCTTGTTATCGCTGAGTAACACTCCATGGTGTGTGTGTGTGTGTGTGTGTGTGTATCACATTTTCTTTTTCCACTTACCAATTGATGGGCATCTAGGTTGATTCCATTGGTCTATGTCTCTACTTTTATACCAGTATAATGCTGTTTTACAGCATTTACTAATGCTGATTAGTATAGCCTTATAGTATAATTTGAAGTCCGGTAATGTGATAGCTCCAGATTTGTTCCTTTCGTTAAAGATTGCTTTGGCTATTTGGGCTCTTTTTGGTTTTAAATGAAGCTTAGGATTACTTTTTCTAGGTTTGTGAAATAAGATGTTGGTATTTTGATGAGAACTGCATTGAATCTATAAATTACTTTGGGAAATATGGACATTTTTATGTTGATTTTACCAATCCACGAGCATAGGCTGTTTTTCCATTTGTTATGTTATCTAAAGCCTGGAAATGACACAAAAAAGAACATTATAGACCAATATCCTTGCTGAATATAGATGCAAAAATCCTCAATGAAATACTAGTAAAACAAACTGAACACACATCAAAAAGATAATTCACCATGAGCAAGTGGGTTTCATCCCAGGGTGCAAGAATGTTTCAACATATGCAAATCAACAAATGTGATTCACCACATAAACATGTACGAAAATAAAGACCATATGATCAGCTCAATAGATGCAGAAAAGCATTTGACAAAATCCAGCACCTTTCCTGATAAAAACCTTCCATAAAATCAGCATAGAAGGAACATACTTCAAAACTATAAAAGCAATATATGACAAACCCACAACCAACATCATACTGAATGGGGACAAGTTGAAAGCATTTCCATTTAGAACTGGAACGAGACAAGGATGCCTACTGTCCTGGCTTCTATTAAATGTAGTATTGAAGGCCTCGCCAGAGCAATCAGGCAAGAGAAAGACATAAAGGGAAAGAGGAGGTCAAAGCACCCGTTTGCTGGTGATATGGTCTTGTATCAACCCTTAAGACTCCACCAAAAGACTCTTGGAATGGATAAATAAACCCAGCAAAGTCTCAGGTTACAAAATCAATATACAAAATCAGCAGCATCTCTACAGACTAGTAACAGTAAAGCTGAAAGTCAAATCAAGAGCTCAACACCATTTATAACAGCTGCAAAGAAAATAAAATACTTAACAACTACATGTAACCAAGGAGGTGAAAGATCTCTACAAGGAGAACTACCAAACACTGATGAAGGAAGTCCTCTCCATCTTTACAATGACAGTGGTACTTAGAGTCCTTCTCACATCTCAGATCTCTGCCCCCTTTCCTGCCATATCTCTCTGCCTCTAGTGAAAGAAAGTTCTCCAGGGTCATGTGTTTGGATTGGACCCACCATTCAGATAATCTGGGATAATCTCCCCCTTTAAGGGTCACTGATTAGTAACCTTAATCATATTCATAAACTTTCTTTTGTCATGTAGTGTACATTTTCACAGATTTCCAGGGATGACTCCTCCCAGGATCACCGCAATCCTTATTCCATATAATACATAACAATACATTTGAGGGGGATTAAAGAGTTAAATGCATAAAACAAAATTCTTAAAAAGTACTATAAGAAAACAAAGAAAATACACTTCATAATCTTGTATTAGGAAATGTTTTCCTAAACAAGCTTAAAAGCCACAAAGAAAAAGAAGATAATTTCCTCAAAACATTAAAATACTGAATAAAAAATTAAAAGATAACCAATTGAAAGTATTTGCAACCTATTTAACTAACAAGCCATCAAAATGCTGACTATATAAAAACAAACTTCCATAGATCAAAGCAGAAAAACAAGTTAATGGAAAAAATTAACAAAAAACGTGAACAATCAATTCACAGAAATGTAAATGCTAATACTGGATTTCCACTTTTCAAAATGGAAGCTTGGATAATCCTCTCTCAAGTCCTCTTCAAAAATTTAGGTAACTAACAAGTCAGGGAAGAATTATGGGGCCAAGATCCAAGAGATGATACAAACCAGGAGAACTTGTAAGCCTGGCATTTGGGGACATTTTGACATAGTGACCTTTGCAAATTCTAGAGTGGTTGGTGAGAGGCTAAGAAGCTGAACCGATCTTTTAACAGTTTCACAATAAAAATCCAAGAAGACATAAATTACAGTTCAAGGCTCACTAAGGCAGAGTGCCTGATAAAATCCTTTGCTTTGGGTGGTTCCAAAGGGCTACACTCTAGGAGCAGCAATGAATTTGAAATAGACTGCTCTCTCCTGATCTGAAGCCTAGCTTCAGATTATCTCAATTTCTGAAAATGGATCAAGGTTATTCAAGATTGTAAGTGCAACTACCTGCCTACCTAGAAACAAAATAAGTTCTCTCTGGAGAAAATTAAGATTATCCTAGGTTTTAAATCATTTCTATAAATTTTCATGTAAAATATATGGCAAATCAAAAATGCCCAGAATATACACACAATGTATCACAAGATGATACATCTGACCAAAAGCCAGGAGAAAAAACAGATAATGAAACAAGATTTCTGTGAACTTGAGGTAATGGTTATTAGACCTAGACTTTAAAAGAACCAGGATATAGTTTCAATAGAATAAGGCAAATGACTGTGAACTTTGACATAGAATAAGATTTTTTTTTTTTCTTGAGACATGTCTTATTATGTCGCCCTTGGTAGAGTGCTGTGGTGTCACAGCTCACAGCAACCTCAAACTCTTGGGCTTCAGCGATTCTCTTGCCTCAGTCACCCAAGTAGCTGGGACTACAGGTGCCTACCACAACACACAGGCTTTTTTTGTTGTTGTTGTTGAAGTTGTTGTTTTCAGCAGGGCTGGGCTATAACCCCTGAGCTATGGGTGCTGAGCCAGACTAAGAAATTTTAAAAGGACTAAGTAGAAATTCTAGCTCTGGAAAATATAAAGCCTAACAATTAAGTTTGCAAATTTGCTACCATACACTTATGTTGGCAGCACGGTATGAACAACTCAGTAAGGTTTCATAACCTTGGTACATCAGTGTCCCACAGTTTGTGTTGATGTGACATGTGGTGGTGTCTTGATTAGTGGTGTCCTTTATTATTGTTGAGTGTTTTTGTGTCCCATCATGAAAACTTTGGAGCTTGAATTAGGAACAAACAAACATTTGTAAATTTCTTGTTAAAATTGGCAAGAATGGAAGTGAAATCAGGATATGTGAGTTCAAGTTTATGGGGATAATGCCATAACGAAAATGGAGCTGTACATGGATTAAACATTTGTCTGAGGGGAGAGAAAAATGTCATTGATGTAGAGAGGTTAAGGAGGCCTGTAAAGAGCAGAATTGATGAAAACAGTGAAAAAATTCTTCAAATTGTGTGTCAAAATTATTGACTGACTGTGAAAAGCGTAAGCAGACCAAATGAACATTGATAGAGAAACAGGAAAATCTGAACTGAAAATCTGGGCCAATCATGGCTCTTGCATCATGATAGTGTGAAGGAGGTTTTAGCTAGGAAAGAAATTACTGTATTGGAACACTCTCTAATCACCTGGTCTAGCCCCAGTGACTTTTTCTTTACCTGAAGGTTAAGGAAATATTGAAAGGAAGACATTATGATGACATTCAGGACATCAAGTATGATGTGATGACAGCTTTGATGGCCACAACTCAGAAAAAGAGTTCCAAAATTTCTTTGAAGGGTAGGTGCTGGTGTCTGGTACATAGCTTTCCAAGGGCAGTACTTCGAAGGTGTCCATAGTGATAGTCAGCAGTGAAGTATGTAATACTTTTTCTAGGATGCATTTGTGAACTTACAGTAAACAAAATTAAGAATTGATTTAAGAGCAGGTTAGACACAGCAAAGGAGACAATTAGTGGTTTAGGGGTTCAGTAAAAATAAAATATCCAGAGTAAATACAGACACAGGGAACACAGTTAGAAGATCTAATATATACAAATTATAGATCCAAAAGGAGAACAGAGAGAAAATTAGGCACAAAATATGGATATTATAACCACTAAAGTAAGTATGTCAACAATTAATTGATACTCTTCCAACAAAGAACACTCTGGGCCCAGAGAGCTTCATCAGTGAATTCCACCAAATATTTTAAATGGAAAAAAAAATAATACCAATATTACACAAATGCTTCCAAAAATAGATAAAGAGGGAATATCCAATTTGTTTTATGAGGCCAGTGAACTTTGATACTAAAACATGATGAGAGCATTATTGTGAAAGAAAACTATAGGTTAATATCCCTTATATATACAGATGTAAAAATCCTAAATAAATATTAGCAAGCCAAAATACAGCTAAAGGTAAAAAAAGAGAGAGAGAGATAGAGAGAGAAAGTTATCATGATTAAAAAGGACTTATTCCAGGCTTGGTGCTGGTAGCACAGTGGTTATGGTGTCGGCCACATGCACCGAGGCTGGCGGGTTCAAACCTGGCCCAGGCCTGCTAAACAACAATGACAACTACAACAAAAAAATACCCCAGCATTGTGGTGGGTGCCTGTAGTCTCAGCTACTTGGAAGACTGAGGCAAGAGAATTGCTTAAGCCTTAGAGTTTGAGGTTGGTGTGAGCTGTAATGCCACAACATTCTACTGAGGGCAACATAGTACAACTCTATCTCCAAAAACAACAACAACAACAACAACAAAAAACAGTGTGAACCACCATGGAGTTTTAGTGCCTAATTAGGAAAGTGATTTGAATAGACAAAGAAATACATAAGGAGGCTACATATGATTTGTGATTGTGGAATGAATAACAAATGAAAACATGAATGAATGATGTGCTGAATGAGAGATATCAACACAAATACTCGAATTAATCATAGTATAGATGTCTATTGGCTGTGTGTTAGAGAAAGAACTAAGGAAGAGTTAGGTCTTGAGGAACACTTTTGGGAAGAGCAGAAGACACATAGGGCAGGGGGTGGGGATGAGATGGGATTTGAGAAGATAGATTATCTTGCTTTTCCTATCTCAGTGAGGAGAAACATAGGGATCATCCTCAACTTCTTCCCTACTGTGCCTACATCCAGTCACCAGTTCCCATGAAAAACATACCCCAATTTCTCTCTCACCCCTTCAGGCCACTCTGTTCCACTGCAACAGACATGTCTAGGCCACTACCTTATCTGAATACCACAATAGCATTTGACTGGCCTCCCTAGCTCCAGCCTCACTGCTACCTCTCTCCACCCAATTTATTCTCAGAAATGTTAAGCTCTCAAGACCTGAGAGTTAGACCTCCTAGATTCCAATACTGTCTCCATGTCCTTTGGCAAATTGCAAAATCTATGTCTCAGTTTCCACATAATGGAAAATGGTAACACTACCTCAAATATTTATTATGAAGATTAAACTAACTTAATTCATGCAAATCATTTTAGAATAGTACATGGCATTAGTAAGGACCCAATAAATATTTAGCTGTCTTTATTTACTTCTAAACAGCTGGCAGAGTGACCTGCTATCTAATCATCTCATTTTCCTTCTTTAATCTCGTCAGTGGATTCCCATGGGCTTAATTCTGAACTCCTTTACTGGGCCTACCATACTCTGACTTTTGCCTTACTTGAGGTCTTAGCACCCATACTTCCCTCTGAGGCTAAACAGCTCCCATAATCCAGTTGGCTCTGGCTCTTTCATGGTCTGGTCACACACTTTTCTGCCATGTTGAACACTCTTTCTCTTCCAATATGGTAAGACACTACCTTACTAGACCATACACCCCATGAAGGCAGGGCCATGTCAATTCTGCTCAAGGCTGTACCACAGCGCTCAGGGAAATCCACTCAATATTGAAGGAATGGATGAAAGCATCTCCTAGACTATGAAACTTTTTCTGCATCCTCTCCTCATCTGTATCCCTTCTCCTTAACCTGGACAAAGTTCATTACTCTCTCCTTTGTCTGCTATACACTTTCTATGACAGTTACCTGGATAGCCTTAGGTGGCACTTGCTTCCCCTCTGCACTATGAGTTCCCAGGATGTGCCCACCACAGGACCTGGGACACCTGGGACACTGGGTGAATGCTCAGTACATGTTTACTGAGTGCAGGAGCAAGTCAGGGAGGAGTAAAGCTCTGGATCTCTCATTAGTGGGCTCAATGCTGTCATGGAATCTAGTTCCACGAACCTGTAGATTTTTATCCCGCTGGTTCTGTGTGCTGAAATATCTTGTCTATTAAAAATTCCTTTATTTTTAAGTAATGATATATTTTAAGTAACGAAATATATATTTATATATTTATTTGATCAAAGACATATGTTGCCATACTGAGTTGTTATAATTTCAGTCAAAAGTCAGTGATGTTGTACTGCCCTGTTTGTAGACAACTGTACGGTTTTCTTTGGGACGTGAAAAGTATCCAGGCCTTTCCTCGACATTGCTCGCTTCTCGTTCCTGTGTTAGACATGGAATGGGCTGTCAGATGAGAAATGACACTGGGAGAAATGCAGTAAGTTTTCTGGGAGGCTCACGGGGCTCATTTCTTCCTAGAGGCACCACTATCCATGCTGATCAGGTTTTCACGGCATCTCCAACCCCCTATACTCTGGTCCAGAAAATCCAATTCAGTGGACA
>CAUYON010009482.1:0-34986 GCA_963573935.1 Arctocebus calabarensis | reverse complement strand
TGCTTGAAATTCTAATTCCATCTTTTCCTCCATTGAGCTGATCTTAGTTGCTATCCAGACTCTGAATTCAACTTCTGACATCTCAGCCATTTGCTTATGCAAGGGATCTTGTGCTTCATCTACCTTGTCATTCCTTGGGGGACATGATCTACTCTGGTTATTCATATTGCCAGAGTTTTTCTGTTGATTCCACCTCATGATTATTTTTCACTATTGCCTATGACCTTCCTCAGAGTTGGGGAGGTGTCTTTCCCAGATCAGACCCTGGCAGAATCACTCTGTTGTTACTGGATCTTCGTAGGGAGTGACCCTGTGTTTCTAATGATTTCTCAAACCCTCCAGGGTAGAGAGCTTAAATCCTCCTCAGCCTGCTTAGAAGACACTTTAAATTGATAACTTGGGCTAAGCCGAAGCTTTCCCAGGAAAGTGCTGTGGCTGGGATCACTCCTTGAGTGGCTATCCACTTACCCACAGTGCCAAAACCGGTCTCACCTATGCCCCTGAGAGCTAAGGCATCTTAGTCCCCGCCTTTAGGCTGCTCAGTCACTAGATTACTCGCTCCCACCCAATGCCTTTTCTGCGACCCTGAGGGTGGAACTTGCCAGGGCAGGTCTCTCACAATGGCTCCACACAGCCCACCACCAAACACTGGTAGCTCCATCTGGCTTGGTGGCCCAATCTGGGGCCCCAGACAACACTCAAAAGACCCCGCACTCCTGCCCAAGTTCTCCCAAGGCAGGATTTCTTGCCCTCTGGATTCCAGTTGTGTTTAGTCAATGGTGAGGAGAGAGAAAGAGGTCATGATATATATATATCCCAGTTCCCTCTTTGGGCCCACAGGATCATTCAACCTAAGATTAGTGATTCAAGTTTTTTTTTTTCTTTTTTATTTCTTCTCCTCTTCTCCTCCCCTCTTTTTTATTTCTTCTCCTCCCCTCCTCCCCTTCTTTTTTTTTTTCAACAAGATTCTCCTTTTCTGGGTGTAGGTAATAGTTTTCTCCCTTCCTCTAGTTCAAGGCATACAATTGGCAACTTTGGTCCTTCTGCTTCTGGGTTGCTGCATATTCCCTTGGTTTTCCTACACTCTGTCTAAATTTCTGTAAGTAGTATGTGGTTGAAACTCTCCAGTTATGATATGTGTATGCAACTTGCTTCTTGTGGGATGGTGTTTAATACACACTGTGTCTTGTAGCGACAGGTACTTCAAAATAACATCTTTAACGTGAAACTTTTAACAGTTGATTTAGTCTTTGGATTGATTCCACACCTTTGCAATTATGAATTGTGCTGCAGTAACATTCAAGTGCAGGTGTCTTTTTGAGGGAAAGTCTTCTTTCCCTTTGGATAAAACCCCAGTAGTGAAATCGCTGAATTGTATTGTAGGCTTACTTTTAGCTCTGTGCAAAATCACCATACTGTTTTCCATGTGGGTTTTACTAATCCCACCAACAGCGTATAAGAGTTAGTTTCTTTCTGCATTCACATCATCATCTATTGTTTTTGGACTTAAAAAAAATTCTAACTCATATCTCATTGCAAAGATGAGGAATCTACGTAAATGTCCATCAATTCATGAGTAGATGAATGAAGTGTAGTGTATGTATACCACGGAATACCCCTTAGCCATAAAAGAAAGATGAATTTATACCCTTTGCAATAATCTAGATGGAACTGGAGACCGTTATCCTAAGTGAAGCATCGCAAGGAGGAAAAAAAATTTGCATGTATACACTCTTAAATTGGAATTAACCAATGGAGCACATGTGCACAGAGGGGAGTCAAACTCAGTAGAAATCAACAAGGGGAAAGGAGAAGAGGGAGGAGGAAACCTGCCTGACGGGTACAATGAACACTATTTGGGTGACAGGCACATTTATAGCTGGGATTCAAGCATTGCAAAAGGCTAACACACAACACAACACATTTCAATTCCCTAAGCCATGAGAAACTTACAGCGA
This sequence comes from Arctocebus calabarensis, assembly GCA_963573935.1. Classification (NCBI taxonomy): domain Eukaryota; kingdom Metazoa; phylum Chordata; class Mammalia; order Primates; family Lorisidae; genus Arctocebus; species Arctocebus calabarensis. The sequence goes on along the minus strand of CAUYON010009482.1, from coordinate 33,028 downwards.
TTTTCTTACACTGTCTTTGTGTTTCTTGCAGTCTTGGTATTTGCTGTCTTAGGCATTCAATTTGTTTCAGTCTGTACAGAAAATCTTCTGTGACATTTTAGAACGGGTAACCCTTCTTGATCTTCAACCTGTGGGTTACTTTACGAGTATTCATTTTCTTCTTCCTTATGAAAATGTAATTTACAAGAGGAGTTTTCACTGTGTGCTTGAATAGGTTTTCCCTCTTGTTCTTTAAAAATATAAAAATACATTTTAATTGAATACTTGAAGAGTTAAAGTGTCTAACAATTTCCTCATATATGCTATAAAGCTGGTCTAAGTTCAAAGAGGTAGGAATTCCCATAAAATTTGCTTTTGGTTATTTTTGTATTTTTTAAATTATTATTTGGGGATGTAACTTTAGAACTAAGTGAAAAAAAATCCTCTGCCTTGGAGCAAATCTTCCCTTTCCATATGAATCCCTAGAACCTTTACAGAGAAGTGAAGTTTTTCTACAATATTTGAATCATGAGCCATGTTGCACTTTCATGGTCTACAAATAATCCAGGGCCACCCTACTCCCCTGTAATCCAGGGCCACCCTGCCCCCCCCCCATTAGAAGGCACCTGTGACAATCTTACTGTTTTCTTGCAGAAAGAATGTTCCCCTTAGCTTAGTGGCTTCCTGATTTCTTTCCACATATTCAGTTTCTAGTTGCTATGTAAACTTCATGAATAATAGGAGAGCAAAATAAATATGGGTTTAGGATTATTTTATTTTCAATTTATCCAGCCAGTAGATAAATATTTACCAGTTTATTCACAATAGCCTTACTTCCATTTTCAAGACACTGATTGGAGATATTTTTTGAATTCAGCAGGAAGTGGAATGGTAACAAGTTTACATAGCCTACTATTGACTATTCATACTATTTGACTGAAAACCTTTGAAACTTCTAAATAGGAAATTTTCTATGAAATTCTATGTCATATCACTTGCAGTATGTAAATATTTTATTAAATCTAGTTCAGGCAGTGACTTTGCCTCTGCATCTTGATCCTCGGATTGATCTGAAAAAATAATCCATATATTGGTATGATTGATCAGTTTTTAACCATTAGTACTACTAGAGTTATATTCTAATATAGAATTGTGCAATACTAGAAATGAAGCCAATTAAATCTGCATGTCCATCCAGAGTTACAAAATTTTTTTTTGTAATTTTAGAATATATTGTTCCATAGTGTGTATAATTAAATTGTGAGCAGGAAAAAAAACTCTAACTATTCTTATTGTGTGGTTACAATTTCAACAGAGAAAACTATGATAAGCTCAGAAAAAACTGAGAAGAGAGAAAATAATACAATTAAAAATCTTCCCCCTGGCTTGGCGCCTGTGGCTCAAAGGGCTAAGGCGCCAGCCACGTACACCTGAGCTGGCGGGTTTGAATCCAGCCCGGGCCACCAAACAACAATGGTGGTTGCAACCAAAAAATGGTCAGGTGTTGTGGTGGGAGCCTGTAGTCCCAGCTACTTGAGAGCCTGAGCCAGGAGAGTCGCTTGAGCCCAGGAGTTGGAGGTTGCTGTGAGCTGTGATGCCACAGCACTCTGTCCAGGGTGACATGAGGCTCTGTCTCAAAAATAAATAAATAAATAAATAAATAAAATAAAAAAATAAAAATCTTCCCCAGTCTAAATATTGACATAGGTAAATCTTCTACACTAGGTTGCCGGCCCCAGCCTGCAACAAGACCCAAAGTCTCTTTCCCACGTCACTTTTTGCAGAATGTTAGATTTATTTATCAGTCTCCCTCTCACTTCTGTGGCCAAACCAGAATGGATGATCTTGTGAAAAAATTCTCACCCATGTAAACATTACCCTGCATTGTTTTAAAGAAATCCTATTTCTTGCACTCACTCGTAATCAGCTTAGACTGGGTAATATTCCCACACATTTTTTTCTCATCAGGTTATATACCAGATAGGACTTAATGGCATATTCTCTGCTCTGTGCAGCCATTTGAGGACCCAGACTATCAAACATTTCCAGTCAGGAGCCATTTCTCCATGAATCGCTTGCATTTCTGTATATATTATAAAAAGACACTGGCAGCTTTTATTCTGGATTCTATTTTCAAGGACCTTTTGTGAAGTAGGTTCACTGTGCACTGGTTACCAACTAGTCTCCAAGCGAGATACACATACATGTAACAGCTACAGGAGGTGGGTTTATTACTTACAGCCTAGGATTTGTTGTGTTCCAGTCTCCTAAGGCTCAGAAAAGCTGTCTGTGCTCCTCTGAGCGTGTCCTACATCGGGGTAGAGGAGAGACCCTGGAAGGCAGTGCACCTGATTTTATACTTGAGGGGCAAAATGACACGCTGGCCTAAATCACTGAAGGGCACCTTGTTGTAGGAAGGACTGGGACAAAGCCTTGGCTAGTCAGGCCATTCCCTCCCTATCTCATGATGTTACTTTCCTGGAACATTCTACAGTCGTTCTTGAAAACTGTGAGAAGGTATGAGAACTAGGTTATCCAAGGTCACCTACAAAGTGGACTGCATCTTTGTTTAGCAAAATGTCTATCTCCCTCTAGAACAAAGACAGAATCCTCCTCATGGGCAGATGGCAGATTCACTTCCTGATTAAGACAATAAAAATACCGTCTTCATTTCGGAAAAAGATTAAGAAAACCTTTTAGTAGCTATGTAAAATGCTTTCTAAGCTCAGGTCCCTCACCTATGACAAACCGCGCAGAGTAGAGCATTCAGGGGAGGCAAGCCTTACTGCCCTCGTAGACCTGGGAGATAAAGAGAGCGAAGGAGAGCTTGAGACTTTCTGCCACCACTAATGAAGTGGGATCGCTCATTTGTTTAGTTGCAAATAGAGTAAAATTATAGTTCTTGACATGGCTCCTTCTACAGGATCCTGACCCTTATATTTCTAAAATGTGAAAAGTGACATGTTGAAGGCCCATTTTCTGGACCTTATCACATGACCCTAATAACTGGCAGGGAGGGTAAATGTACATTCTTAATTCTTATTCAGTAGGAAAAAAAAGAGAACTATACATTGATAAGTGCCAGTGCTTCATCGTACCCTCAGGCTTCCTCTTCCATGTGGTCTGTGCATTGACATCTCTTTATGGCTGCTCTGTGAGTATTGGAAGAGAATCCATATGAAGTCAGAACCTCTTTGTTTAACAGTTCGCATCTTCTATTCTTTCAATTTGGGCATAATGGATAATTCCTCTACACTTGGATTGATGTACAAACCTTCAAACTGGACTTTTTTGAGGGCGGGGCATTATAGTAATTTGCTTCTTAATCCATTATTTCACTTTTCTTCTACCTGCAAATTTCAACATATTATTCTTCAAAATTTCATGTGCTTCGATAGATTCAGATTATTGCTATTTTATCCATTTCAGGTTGTTGTGTTTGCCTTCCATCCTATAATTTAATTTGTACAATGAGTATTGGGAAGAGAACATGCTATCCTTTCCAGATATTTCCAAGAAAACATTTGATATTTTAAATCACTGTACAATTTTTAGTACCTGTCAGCTATACCAGTATATTTGAATCATTTTATATTATTTTAAATTTTGGATGGTAAGTCCAATCAGATACGTAATTTTTGGACTGTCATAGAGGCTTCTTGATAACTGCATTAAAAAAAGTGCTGTGATACCTGCTGTAGACACGTGAGAGAAAAAATGAGTATGTGGGCTGAATATATTCCAACCCAATTGAAACTCCTCAAAGGATGTTATAAAAAGACAGTCTGATCGAAATTTAAAGCATAAATTCCTTCAGAGTCTGCTAAGAACAACATAACCCCAGCACAATATTGATTTAAGTAGTAACATATGCAATGCATATTTGTTGAAAATTATATTCTTAAAATATCTTAATAGTAAGCAACATCTTTACAAATAAAAAGATATACTTGGGTGGCACCTGTGGCTCAGTGAGTAGAGTGCTGGCCCCATATACCGAGGTTGGTGAGTTCAAACCTGGCCCCAGCCAAAGTGCAACAAAAAAATAGCTGGGCATTGTGGTGGGCACCTGTAGTCCCAGCTACTCAAGAAGCTGAGGCAAGAGAATCGCCTAAGCCCAAGAGCTGGAGGTTGCTGTGAGCTGTGATGCCATAGCACTCTACCTAGGGTGACAAAGTGAGCCTTTGCATCAAAAAAAAAAAGTATATTCTATCCAAGAAAAAGTAGATTTGAAAAAATTACATTTAAAAAAAGATAAAGGTATTCACTAAGTATTAAATTTAAATTTAGTTTTGCAAATTAGTAGAATAAAATTTTACCATCACTTTTTCCAATATGTATTTCTTACAGATATTAATAATTTATAAAATATATTAAAATATAGAAGAATATATAACATGTTTTGTAGGTAACTTTTGTAGCATTTTGCAATCAGAAAGATGTTGACCTATTTGGTAGCATGAAGGAATTTGAATATCATGCATTTTAGGCGAATGTACCTTCAATTTTATACAATTATTTGTAAGTGAATAACGATGTCTGAAATTTCAGAAAAAGGCTACTTCATGCTTTAATCAAACACTCATTATAGTTGATTTACACAAGTGAATGTTTTATACTGCCAAGAAAAATCAAATCTATTGTAATTTAACAAAGGTTAGTTAAAATTATATCAGCTGATAACGAGGCTGGACCTGAATGGACAAGGATGGTCCTAGAAAATGGTAGACCAGTTGGTTTAGGGCAACTTAACTCAGGATGTATTATTTTCTGATCTATAGTAGAGGTGAATGTTGTGATGTTCTATCTCAGTCTCATATACACCACATACATATATGTGTATGTATAATAGAAATTTGTTTGTGGGATTGTGGAGGGTCAGGAGTTTCCAGAGTTGTTACCATCACTCTGGATTCCTAGGAAAGCTGAATATGAGTTTGAAGATCTGAGAACCAGGAAAGCTGATGAAGTAACGTCTATTCCAAAAGCCTGCAGGCCCAAAACCCATGAGGAGCCAGTGTTTCAATGTGTTTCTGAAGGCAGGAATTTTATGACGTCCTCACTCAAGGCAGTCAGGCAGCAGTCGGGCTCTGTCTTTTGGTTCTATTTAAGTAAAACAAATCGAGTGAGATAAAATTCATATGTTGGTGGACTATCTAGACTTTAGATATGTTGATGAGAGAAATATAATCAGGATACAAACAACTCACAGAACGGATATAATCATTCTCATAAGGCATTGTGTATAAGTATACATAGAAAGAACAATTATTATAATAATGGTAACTAACTTCTATAGTAAACTCTCTGTGTCTAAAACTATTATAATAACTTTACATATATTGTCTCATTGAATTGTCAGAAGAGCACGTGAAATAAGTACCATGTGAACCCATTTTGTAAATGTAGACTCTGAGACAGAGAAGTCAACTGATTTGCCTACCACAACACACCTAACAGGAGCTGGGGTGAAACTGGGGTTGGCAATAATGAAAACATTTACATACAGTTCACCACATGTATTAGTTAATATGATGACTCCTCTGACATTTTTCTTATTTCTTGTCACTGAACAACTAAAATAATCTCATGAATTTGGGATTTTTTTTCCATCACACAGTCATTATAAGGTTAGGTTTTGTTCATATAAAAATGAATTTTAAAATATTGGTGGCCTAATGCAAAAAATTATTTATTTATCATTCATAAAAAATTCAGATAGGCTCCTTTTATAATGCCACGTGGAACATTTGGCCTCCAAGTTGAGATGGCAATGAGAAGAAGAAGCTGACTAGCTCTCAGCTACCTTGGCCTGGAACAGAAACGCAGGTCACTTCCACTCATGTTGTTCCAGCCAGAAGGCTTATGTGACCTCAATGCAGCTCTGCTCCAGGGAGAATGTGAATACGAGGCAATAAGTGTGTGTCTGGTGACTGTGATCTCTGCCACAGTTTTACACACATTTTTAAGTTGTGCATTCGTTTCATATTAATGTCACTACTTTATATGTCACTTAGTGAGTTCCCCCTAAAACACACACTAAGACAAGGAATTAAATAGTGTTCAGGCAGTGATCCCAGAAAACCCTGGTAGGGAAATGGGGGAGTTTAGACAGTAAGAGAATGGAGGTAAATAAAGGTTTTACTCTAAAGCAAGCTACAACCCTGGAATGCTATAACTTACTGCAGGGGAATTCCTGGAATCAGTGTGGAACACAGGCCTCAAAGTCAGAGAGCTGACGGAGAGGAACTATCCATCTTCCGTCCTATGCTAACTTAAGACTTAGTTGCTTGGTACTGTCACTATGAGCAGAACTGAGGGTCCACTGGGAGTAGAAGCCTCTGACAAGGAGAAAGAGGTGCTGCTGCTGAAAGTTAGGAAAGAGAGATGCGGGAATTCCCACTTCGATTCCCCCTTTCCACTGCAGGAGGTTCTGTTCCTCTCTTTTGGCTTATTAATCTTTCAGGCCAAAATCATCTATAAGTAAGGTAAATTCAGAGTCCCTGAGTGCTCTAGCTGTCAGCAACATCATACTGGTTGAACTGCTTGAACTTCACAGAGTTAAGGAAATGACACAGCCTGACTGCATGCCACCACCCTCTAATCTTCTCATTGTGTTTCTTCCACAGGACCTTAAATTGAACATCTGAAGATTAGGTTTTCTGGGTGAGAAAGGATACCTTATGTGAAGTGAATTGTACGAGATGAGCTATCTCTTAGTGGGGCATATCATGTGTTACTGCCTTTACTTGTGCTTTTTATGTTAGTTTCTTTCAAAAAAGCATATTCTTTTGCCTTAGTCAATGTTAAGGACAAAGAATGCACTGGTAAATATGAATTGACAAAATTGAATTAAATGGAGGAAAATGCAATATATTATGCCATTTTAATAAAAATATATAACAACTTATATCCTATTTCTCTCCTTTAATGCTAAAACTATGAATTACTGTACATGTTATGTTTTTAAACTAGCTTCAGTTCATACATCTAAACACAATATATTACCAAGTATATTTTATTTTTTTCATTCTATGATTTGAAAATCTTTTAACTCTAATTAATATTTTGCACATAGTAGTTTCAAAAAAGATATAGCCTCCATTTTACATCTTTAGAGGCAAAGAAAGCACTTTTTCTAAAGAAATTCTCATTTCCATCTGTAGATTACTTACTATTTTCTTCAAAATTCTACATGATTTGGTTCTAGAATATCTCTGCAGCATAATGTCTTATCTCTCACTCCTGGTTACTTCTTACTGGCCCACCTTCTTCTTAGACCTGTCAAGAATTCACCAGAGTCTGTTCAGCTGTTTCTGATTTCATCGAAACTGCCTTTATCAGATATGTGCATTGTTCCCTCAATATGTTTAGGTCCCTGGTAAAAGATCAAATCAGCAAACAGGCCTCTCCAGATCATCCTACCTAACATACAAACTCAATTTACTCTGTTCATGTCTCTAACTTATTTTCTTTCTTTTTTTTTTTTAATTTCAGATTAATGTGAGGGTACAGTTGACTAGATTATGTTGCTTGCATTTGCCAGGCAAGTCCAAGTTGTAGTTGAGCCCTTCACCCAGGGGATGTGGTGGACACCCTTACACTGTGCCCAATAAGTGCAAGCTTACCAATCTCCCTCTCTTTTTTCCTGCCCTTCTTCCTCTTCTTCCTCCCTCTCACTTGAATTTAATTCTATTTTTCTTTTCTATGGGCATGTAGTTATTTCTCTATTGGTTTTATAATAGTATTTATTACATTGGATACTAGCTATTCCATTCTTGTGATATTTTATTAAGTGGAATGTTCTTCACCTCCATGCAGGTTAATATAAAAGACATAAAATCTTCAACTTTGTATAACTGAATAGTATTTCATGATATACATATACCATATTTTATTAATCCTTTCATGTGTTCATGGGCACTTGGGTTGATTCTACATTTTGGTGATTGTGAACTGAGCTGCAATAAACATTCTAGTGCAAATGCCCTTATGATAATATATATTTTTTTCCTGCTGGGTAGATACCTAGTGGGATTGTGGGATCAAATGGAAGATCTACTTTTAACTCTTTAAGGATTCTCCATACTTCTTTCCAAAGAGGCTGTATTGGCTTTCAATCCCACCAATAGTGCAAAAATGTTCCCCTCTATCCATATCCGTGCCAACATCTTCATCTTTGGGATGTTGTGATAATTTTTAATCTTTCTTGACAACATACATATATTTTGTTTTTAGGAATGTGTAACCTTTCCCTCCAATTAAAATGTAATCTCTCTGAGGGTAATATCTTTGCTTCAGTTTCTGTAAATATCCCCAATGCCTAGAACATGGTCTGAAATGAAGAGCACACTCAGCAATGTTTATTTAATAAGTGCATGGAATGTTTGGATGGTTGAATTTGTTTTAATGAAAATATAATTAAACCATAAATTATACTATACAATAATTATCTTCAACACAAATCATGGAAACTATATAACTTATGTATGATAGTTATAATACTTGAGGACCACATTTCAATGCATTCGGTCCTTTCAACAGTCCAAAGAGTTTTATTATTATTCTTTTATTATGGAGGAACCATAGTTAGTAGTTAAGTTCCAGATTCAGTTTATACAAATACATAGTTTGAAAATTTTATCAACTGTTTTTGCATACAATTTCAGCAGCATAGTTGGTTGATTAGCAGATATATTTTCTGAAACAGTATAGATTACTCAACATCAACAAATATTTCCAGAATTTTTTTTTTTCAATTTTTGTGGGGTTTACTAGTAATGGTGGTGCAGTTTTTAGTTTTTGAACTCAATAAAAGTAAAATTGCCACATCACAGTAATCAGAGGTAGCAAACAAGATTCATTACATGGCATTTACTATCTTAGGAAATCATAGGATTACCAAAAATAAGAAAAATTTTGAAAGGAGCATATATAGAATTAATTGAGGCTCATTAAGATCAGGAAGATTAAAAGCCTTGCTGTGGCATGTTTCCTCCAGCAATCCAGTTGGGCAGTTTGATTTACATATGTCCAAACTACCTCCTAAGGTAGTCACAGGTCAAGATTTGTTTCAATAAATATGGTGGAAGATCATAAATAATCCAGATTGAAAAGACATGTAAAGCCATATGATATAAACTAATCTCAAGCACATAGTTTCAATTAAAAATAGGAGCTTGTCATTAACATGATTAGTCTGCAAGATATCCAGTAAGTCATTTTTAACTTGAAATGTTTTCCCCTGGAGTAAATCAGAGTTAATTTTGCACAACCCAGCCAAAATGATTAAGGAAATTATATTTATGCCATCGTATCATCAACCAAAAATAGAGGTAGCCTTTGGAAATTAAAAATACATTTTAGATTAGCTATAAATTCTACAGAATTGAGCTTTCCATCATCATTATATGAAGTATGTACGATATTAGGAAAATAAGCCCAGTTATTTCCCTACTTAATAAGTTGTACTGGATAAAGGAAGTGATGGTAAGATTGATTTTTTTATAATTTTAATAAAGATGTTAGAATTCATTAAAAAAGAATACTTCAGGCCAAAATATACATTATCCGGTTTATCTCCTCCCAAACCAATTTCATATCTGCCACATTAGGTTCTATTCCATTTATGTATGAGGACTTAATATATAGTTTAGACACATATTTTACTGTGGGTTTCTCTAAAAAGATTGAGGTTTGATAGTGGAGCTGATTACAGATTGTCTAGATATGCTAGAATGTGCATGCATATGTGTACTTGAGTGTCTTTGTGTGTGTAGGCAGTTTCCTAGAAGCTGAAAGTACATTGCTTAAGAAAAAGATACCAGAAATAAAAGTGATATTTCAGAAGTGGGAAAATGAGGCATTGAAGATGAATCCTTTACACAGCATGATGGAGGGGGAAAAAAATGGTTGTCAGGGACACCAAAGAAACACAGCTTCATTCCTAGATTTGTTGCTAGGTATATAATGCAGCTCTTCCATTTTCCTCTTCCTTTTCCATATCAGTTCCTCTCAGAACTAACACAGGTCTGAGTTACCAATATAGGAGACGTGTAAGCTGATGGCTATTAGAAAAAGTAGGGTTGAATCGATTGCATGTCCTGAAACCTGGGTCTTTATTAGACTCGTTTTGATGACTTTAAAAAAAGTGGATTACTGGGAACACTTACTTGAGCTGTGACCCACTATTATCAGTTGAGAATAGGGGAGGCTGGTGACATAAATTAAGGCATTTAAATAGTTCTGCAGGATGACAGAAGGAACAGTTGCTCCCCGTCAGGATGAGAACATATTTGGTCACTGATTCTTCTTTCCATTCTGAAAGTCTAAGATATTAAAATCTTTCTGCCCATTCTCCACCCTTCCCTTTTTTTTTTTTCTCCAATGGCTGTAGTGAAAATAAAATAGTTGCTCTATATTGACAATAATTCTGACCTACATGGGAAGTGTCAGCTAGGAAGACTGGTGTGTTCTTAGTCTCCATAATTAGAGACTACAAAACATGGAATTGCTCCTAGAGCTTGTCTAAAGAATGTACCTTAATCTGAGAACAACCTAGGTGCATTCTACCTACAGATTCCTGAAAAGCTGGGGGATGTGTGGTATTGTTTTAAATTATGTTGTATAAGATCTTGGAATGATTTATTTCAGGGTATATTTTATGTTGGCCACTCTGTCTTTACTCTTCTCACTTTACTCCATCTTCTAAATAGCTATTTTACAGTGTCTTAACAAGCATTGGCCCTGTGATCTGGTTATGTGATTAATATATGACATTGCTAGATTGGTTATCTTCTTTGTGTTTTTGTTGCTTATTTTATCTTAATTCATATACTTTGCATGAATGATAATGATGGTGATGAAATGGCACCACAAATAAATAAATCCAGATTGCCTTAGATCTGAGAGCTTTGGTGCCATTATTAATACATACAGTTGATTTAAATGAGAATCAAAAAGCATAACTACATCACAAAGTTTTCTCTTATCTCAACAGACATTGTAACATTCTTGGTTTTTCTTTCTTATTTAGAGTCAAATATGTTTCCATAGGACAGGGAAAAGCACTTGGTGATTATTTTAGGATTGCGATTATCATTTTCTATGAACATTCAATCTCAGTGTTCCATTTCCCTCCGGCTTGTTGGTGACTCCGACTTATTCTGTAGGGTCATCTAAAGCACAGCACTGAATCTGCAAATTTATTCAACACTATTGTAATTTCCTTGTGCGACTGTTGTTCTTTGTTATGTAAATAATCCAGATGGCAACAAGATCTTGTGAGATAATACAGCATAATTTAGAGAAAATCATACATGATTGTGTCTGTATTTGAGAGTGAGAAACTGAAGGTAGCAAGATGCATTGTGAGACAACTTGAGCTTTTGGAAACATGAATCCTCTTCTGACTTTGAATTATTGTTCTGTTAATTACTTTTTGTTTGCTATTGAGCAAATTTGGGGGTTCTAAACTCTCACTGATCATAGAACCACAATAAGAACTACATTTTACGGTGTTTTAAAGTCTAGAAAAATATCTGTAAAGGGTTTAGTTTACAAGTTATACCCAATCAACTCAAGTTATTTTTATTATTATATTCTTAAAGTCAAAATAATGAAATTATCAAAATAATAATCATGTTTCTATGTGTATAAAGAGAGATTAGATTTTGTTTGTAATAAAAATGTCTTAAGGCCTTCTAGTTTTTAGAGGCAAATATCCTTTGTTATAAGCATATAGTAGAAATCCAATCTACCACTTACCTATGACCACAGGCATAAGCTACCCCTTCCTGTCACCTTCAAGATGCAGTGTTAGGACAGTGACATTCTACCTAACTGGTTTTTGTTGTTCCCAATCTTTCCCAGGTATTTCTTTTAGTTCATTTCCCGCTGGCCTTGAGCTTTAGCAATTCTAAATGACGTAACTTCCTGTGGTCTGAATTCTTGCTCACGGTACCCTGTCTGTGTTCTCCTCATTCGCTAGCCACGTCATGCACAGGCTCCACACCACATGTAATGAAGGTCTGGCAGCTCATCTACAAACGTCACCTGTATTAAAATCTTAAAATGTTTTCTTCAGACTTGTTTGACTGCTGTGTATACACCTTTATCCTGTGATAAGAGAAAAACAATATTCAATTCCAGTAGGGTAGCAATCAATTCATTTATATTCTAAAGCACTCAAATCACAGCCCATAATAGCTGTTCTATTATAGACTGGAATAGAATGTGTTCTGTTATAGAATGGGAAAGCAGTGGTTGATAAGAGGTCACCCTAAAGCAGCTCCTGAACCTGTTTTCTGATATTTTGCTACTTTATCTGTCTCAGTTAGTCCTGCAGCAAATATTCCCTGAGTAGTTTATAAGGTACCTATGACCCATCTATGCATGGACGCTTTCACATATTTGTTTCAACTGAGATAATATCTACAGTTGTTTACGTATCACTGCTTTTTGACTATCATTAGAGAACACATAACAAAGATATTTACTTTAAAAGGTGACAGAAATAAATCACTGGATGAAATGGAAATGTACACATTAGAGTGGAAATAAAACCAAGTTAGTAATTTTTTAAGGATATATTTAGATTTCATTACATTACTAGGTGTTTAGATAAACCAAAACTTCAACATTCACATTGTCAGTACTGCTGATTTTATTGAACCTTAAGTGTTAGAGATATATCTTAACATAATTCAATAAAATGCATGTCAAATTGATGTGTATAAACTTTGCTTTAGTTTGTCAAAACTGAGGAAAACTAAACTTTAGCTACATTGTTAGTTCTGGGGACAATATAAATGATGCTTGTATTTACACATGGGAGTATGTCCTTATGAGAAAGCTTCTTTATAAATCTATCAATTAATTAATTAGTTAACTCAATATACGCAACTGTGTCCTAGAAACTATGATACACATAGGAAATACAACTAGGGAAGAGCTTACATTAAAGAGATGTGTAAGTTAAACAGTTAAAATATAGGAGGATGTTTGAGGGGGCTATATCATATACTTTACACAGTGTCTAAAATCCCCAACTTTACATCTTTTTATTCGCCAAAACATACACACAGATTTATATGTGCAAAAGTACATTTTGTATGCTTCCTACATAAATTAATATTTACATGTGAGTTAAGATGGAAAAGTAAGACAGACTTATAAGTAAACATAAGTAAACATGTAGAGGATTATAGCTTTTATAATGGATTCTCTCTGAGGATCACATACATAGACTTGGTCCAGGATAGGTGGTTACTTAGATTCTTTGTATTCAGGGAGAAGGCTATCTCAGTCTGTATTTTGCTGCTGTAACATAGTACTTGAGACTGGGTGATTTATCAATAGTGGAAATCTATTTCTCATAGTTCTAGAGGCTGAGACGTCAAGATCAATGTGTGTCTGGTGATGGATGCTCCCTGCTTCCAAGACAGCATCTTTCGGCTCTGTTCCGTCATGGAGGAAGGGCAGGAGAGAGTGAGAGAGAGAAAAAAATGCAGCCAAATTTTCATTTTTAATGAACGCACTTGGGTGATAACTGCATTAATCCATTAATGAGGGTGGAGCACTCATGGCCTAACCTTAAAGGATTACCTCTTAAGATGGTTTGAAAAATAACTGAATTTCAACTTGAGCTTTGGAGGGGAGAAACACTCAAACTATAGTAAAGGTATAATATTTTTCATTCTGCTCCAGGCCACAGGAAACTCTTCTCTCTCTCTCACCCCACAAGCACATGCAGATAGCATACGTGTGTTTGAACACCTATGGACATGTATGTTTTGAATCTTCTGTGTATATTCTTCTTTATCTGAGTACTTAGCAGTGACAACAACTTCAAAGCCAGGCACAAAAGGAGAATTATTATTTATGTTTTGGAATTTTGTCTTGCCCGATACTCCACTCCCCCAGGCACTTCACTATCCTCTGTGCTTCCCCACACCATTGGGAGTGGTTTCTTCATTTGACTCTCCTCAACATTCTTAACATGAGCGTGGCATTTACCTCTTATCCCCACTGATTTAGAAGGGCATGTACTATTTTATATTCTGGAAAACTAAACATCCTCATCAACGTACATTAAAGCACACGTATTGTCATGTAAATTTGGTTCAAGATGTTCCCTTCAATTAAGGTTAGTCAGCAAAAGTCTTAGCAACATGTTCTATTTTGTCTTCCCCTCAATCCCAGTGGCTGAATGGATGTTTCAGAAGTAGTTTGTGATCCACAATTACTCTCTGACTTCCTATTTCTTATCATCTGCTTTGATCCATTTCTTTCTTATTTCTCATTTCAAAGGACTGATGCTTACCACAAGGATGATTTTTGGGGTTCCTTCCTCAATAATATTTAGCTATGGACCAACCCCATCCACAACTACTGCATAGTCTTGCTCTAGAGACCACAGACAGGGAGGTACATTTCCTACTTAGACTCCATACATACTACTAGTCTGGAAAAAGAATTCAGCGTTTTTGCTTCTAAGAGTGCATTTTGTTGATGAAATTTTGAACCTATCTGATAGTCACCATCATTGTTCTAATAAGCCTGCCCTATGCCACAAATGATATTGATGATGATAAACATTTGCTAATTCACCCAATCCGCAGTCACCCAAGATGAAGGCAGTTTAGTGTTTGGACTCAGTCAATTCAATTCAATGATGGACTTCATCTAAAGTAGCTGAAGAATTAATGCCTGAAGCAAGGTTTCCTGAACTTTTCTTGACTATTATCACACCCAGGAGCCCCAAATCATTTTCTAATGACAATTATTTAAATACGTCTGGGGGGACTCTATTCAGAGATCACAATGCAGAACCCTCCATCCAGTGGCAAAACAGTTGTTCATTCCATTTTCTCCTCGCTACCATCTGAATGTTGGTGCCTCTGCAAATCTGGTGTGTTGAAACCCATTGCCAATCCGATGGCATCAGGTGCGGACATTTGGGAGGTGACTAGGTCAGGAAGGCAGAGCCCTCATCAATGAAATTAAGGCCCTTATATAAAAGGTCCAGGAGAACTCGTTTTTCCTTCACCCCCGTGAGGACACAGTGAGAAGGCGTCATCTCCAGATACCAAACGGGTCAGCACTTTGATCCTAGGATTCCTAGTTCCCAGAACTGTGAGAAAGAAATCCTATTATTTATAAGCTATTCATTTGAAGGCAATTTGCTATAGCATCACAAACAGACTAAAATACTAGTATTTGAGAAAGAATCCTCAGTGTTGTGGTGAACTTGTCCTTTCTCTTGCAGGTGACCTTTTGCATAACATACTAAGTTCCAGGTTAATAGAGATAACACCACATAATTTGAGAGAAGTGAGAGAAACATAAGCATAAATTCAGATTGTGAAATATGGTCTTTAGCCATCACCAAAGGTCTGCTGGCACCTGCTGATCCCATAATGTTCTGTCCTTGCAGTGTGGTCAGTCACATACAGGCAGGCCTCAAGTTGCAGATAATCAGACTACGGTGCTCTGTACCTACACATGGGCTCCCAAGACTTCCTGTAAGGGTATCTTTTCATTAAATAACTAATTGGATGATTCAGGAGCTAGTTTTTTCTGAACTTGTAAACAAACACATATGGTGTAAGCTGTTTGTTGGCACAGCAACTTTATGCTAACAGCTACTCCCATCATTCTTGTCTTAACTTTTTAATTCAATTTTACAAGTCAGTGTTTACCTTTATGACAATGCTGCCAAAGCAAAAGTCCACTGCAAACCAGCTGAGCCTGCAGCAAAGGTGATTAAAATGAAAATGGAAGTAGAAAAGGATTCAGAGAAAAGCTAGACCATCATTCATTGGGAAAGCATTGGGCTTCAGTTGCTCAACTATGGAAAGCACTGTGAAGGACAATGTGCATAGAACATGTAAATGGCAGTGTTCCAATGACAGCATCGATTATTATTAAGCAATTTAGTGGGAAAATTATTAAAATGGAAAGGCTATTGATTTGGTTAGAACATCAAAATAAGAGTAACATTTCTGATTGCATACAAATTAAAAAGCATAACAGTACTGTAAATTATTATTACAGTACAGGAATATTATTATTACTATACAGTATTACTACAGTATTACCTTGTATTATTATTACCACATATGAGCCCTTATTATATTGTAATTATTTTTATTATTGCAATACATGCACCATTCATTAGGGATCCAAGTTACATACAAATCTGACCTACAGACGGTCTCCGGAATGTATCCCATCTGTAACCCAGGGACCACTTGTACTGGAAACAAGCCGAAATCCATGTCTATTTCATGAGTTCATTCCTCTTGACCACACACTCCGTAGCTTTTTCCACTTGACTGCAAAACCTTCAGGCGTCTTTTTGTTCCTGATCTTTCAGCTATTCGGATGAGCCCACTGATGGGCACAGGGCTCTGCCAGGCTACTCTAGGGCTTTTCGTGTTTGCTCCTGACTTGATCGTCGTTAATTAAATATAGTTCCTGCACACTGAGGTCAGGCACGCTGATAAATACCTCTGCAGTTACGTCAAGCACCTTTTTTGGAGGTAAACACAATTCCTTCTCTTCTCTTACACACTTGTTTATTTTATGAGAATGTTTACACTAGTTTAGAGTCGGATATTGTTCCTGCTTCTCCTTGACTCAGGTTTGCTAAATTCCTCCTTCTTTTCGGCCAGATCTCTTCCTCTTTCCAGTTGTTCAAATGTATGTCTCTTTTCCCAGTCAGAGAAAATCTGGCTTTTGTGGAATTCTCCATTGTTTTCTCACTCTGTGGTTCTCTATGGTTTATAGTATAAATTCTAGACTCTGAGTCTCTCAGCTTTCTTGAATCATTGTGCTAAAATTCCTTTCTAACACAGCCTCGCTCTCGGTAACATCATACCTGCTTTATGACTAATATTCCTACTAAACATGGGAAAACAACTCTTGAGAAATCCATCACCCTCCTAAAAGTAGAGAATGCCACTGACTGGTTTGTTTTGAGAGACAGCAGAAAACATGAGAATTTCAAGATACAACATTCTCAGTATTATATAAATTGTAGAATATTTTTGCCTGCATGTGACACAAATTTTATCTAAATTTGGATTAATCAATAATAAAACACATGCTCTTATGAAAAGGAAGTATTGAGGGGAATTTTTTTTTTTTTTTTTTGCAGTTTTTGACAAGGACTGCATTTGAACCCAACACCTCTGTTGTATGGGGTCGGTGCCCTATTCCTTTGAGCCACAGGTGCCCCCCGTTTTTTTTTTTTTGAGAAAACGTCTCACTGTGTCACCCTGGGTGAACTGCCATGGAATTGCATCTCACAGCAACCTCAAACTCCTGTGCTTAAGCCAGTAGTTCTCAACCTTCCTAATGCTGTGACCCTTGATACAGTTCCTATGGGGCCCGACTGACAGGTTGAGAACTACAGGAAGCAATTCTCTTGCCTCAGCTCCCAAAGTACCTAGGATTACAGGTGCCTGCCACAATGCTTGGCTATTTTTTTGGTAGCAGATGTCATTGTTATTTGGCAGGCCTAGGCCTGGATTCAAACCAGCCAGCTCCGGTGTATGTGACTGGCACCCTAGCCACTGAGCTACACGCATTGAGCCTGAGGGGAATATTCTTCAGGAGTGAAAAAAGCCAGGTGTAGAAAGATAAATACCATATGTTCTCACTCACATGTGGAAGCTAAAAAGGTTGATTTTGTAGTGGTAGTAGGATAATGGTTATACAGGAAGGGTGAGGGAAAGGATCATAGCCAAACGTGATTAATTGATACAAAATTACACCTGTATGAGAGGAAAAGTTCTAGCATTCTATGGCACCATAGTACTGTATAATTGTTAATTATAATTAACAATTTATTGTGTATTTTTGAATAACTTGAATAGTGGACTTGAGTATTCCCACCACAAAGACATGGTATGTATTCAAAACAATGGATTTACTAATTACTCTGGTTTGATCATTACACTTTGTGTATGTCTTTCAAAATATCACATTTCACCCCCCAAATACAAGTTCTATGTGTCTATTAAAAATAATTATAAAAGAAAAATAAAATCCTAGAGTCATCTAGGGTTCAGAAAAAAAAATTAGTAATTCATTGTTGAAAGTTTTAGAACTATTGAGATGTTCAATATCTTCTTGCAGAGAAAAATTCTTCAATTTTAGTATAAAATATTAGAATTTGTCAGAGTTTTTATGTGATTTACATAAAGTTATTCATTGCAAATGTGTTTATCTCTGCAACAGTTCATTTTATGTTTCGTTTTTATTCAAATTATATGTACTTTAATTTTATTAATTTCTGCATCATCATTATCATTTTCTTTCTTTTCCTTGATTTGGATACATTTTTGTTTTTTTGGGGGGGAGGAGGATAATATCTTTGAGTTCCTAATTTGAAAGCATATGGAGATACCTTGCAGTATTTTCAAATGCTTCCCTATATTACAGCATAGACGTCAGTGTAACTCAATAATACACATTTTATTTATATCATCAACATATGCTCACATTTTTGTAATGTTTATTTCATATTGAAAGACAGACATCATAGGTGTCAAAAGTGTTGTAAATACTGATAATAAATCAGATTTTCTCAGAAAGTATCATATTGCTCCTAAATCTGACTTACAGTTGTTTACTACATAATATGAAATGTGAGAATAGATTATTTCATCTCTCCAACACAGATAGGTTGGATGTATATGGTAGAACTGAGTGAACTCCAGAATGCGTTAAATTATGTCAGTGACTGCAGATTATGAACATGTTATCTGAAAAAGAATACAAAGATGCTTTATTTCAGTTAATTATTTGAAACCAAGGAAACACAGACTGATGTAAAATGAAAGTATGTTCTGGAAAACAAAGAGAAGGTTTGGGTTTTACAGAAAAAGTTTTAGCAAGGGTTCCCAATCAAGTCCACGTATGCAAATAAAGGATCAAAACTTGCTTAGTTCTGGTTGGTTGATATAGCTGAGCTCTGATTGGCTCAGGCGAACTCTGGAGTTCAATGTTGAAGAAAGGTGTGGATTTTCAGAGAACTTGGAGAACACACAAGACTTGTATTTCACAGAGGGCGACTTGTTTCTATTTTAAATTTATGCACAGTTAGCTACTTGGGCTCCATCTTGAAGGACTGGCTTTTTCATGTTCACTTTTATTTACGTCAGACATCTCAATTAGTGCTTTTTAGGGACACATACGTCAACTCGCTCTTCACCCATTATACACACTATAATAATAAAATGAAAAAAATACACAATTTTGACAATGCAGTATGTAAAATTATTGATTTGCTTTTCATTTATTTTCAACTGAATTGAAGATTTATTATTGTTAAGACAAATATTAGTATTAGAATAAAAATAGCTAACCTTGTTTTCGGAGAGAAGGTGAACCATTTTCCTAGTTGAAGGTCTCTTCAAGTTTTACCCAAAAGCTTTGAAATAAAAACTAAAGACAATTAAGTTTTGAAGCTGCTAAAAAACTTGAAAATTTAAAGGGATGTGTAAATAGTTAACAATTGTTGTTCATTTAGGCACATTTTCTAAAAAAAGAAAAATGTATTTTCCTACACCATTGGTTGAGAAATTCATCAGCATTCTCTCAACCAGCTGAGCAAGTTTTTCCACCCAGATGTGCATCCAAAGACAGTAACAGATCTTGGGCTTTTGCCGGATTAAAGTGGCTAAATTGTAGGTCAGTATTCCACGGTCAATTTCACAGCTATTGTGCACACCGGTTACATCCAGACTGCGGAGTGCCTGAAGACTCTCCTGCATTAGTTCTACTTAATACAAAAGAAAAACAGCGCTTTATCTCTTAAGTTTAGAAAATAATTTCTAATTATTGCATTTGAGTAAGGTGGAGAGCTCTAAATCATAAGTTAATTTTTTTCAAATAGGTAATATTTCAAATGATTAGCTCAAAAATATATTTTAGACAACTGGGAGCTTAGATGGGTCTAAACACATTTGTTTCTGTTTAGTACCTTATCCAGAAACGTAAATATGGATTTTATTAACCCCCCAATTTTAGCATCCTAGAAGCTATAGAAGGGAGCCACAGCTGGCCACATGCTGGAGTTTTTTGTTGGGTATTAATGAAATGAAACAAAAGAGAACACAAGGCACCATGAAGATAATCCTTTCTTTCTATTAAAAATGTTCTAATTCCAGAGCATTTGATTACGTTCAACTAGAAGAACTCTTAATAAAAAGAATAGAAGTACCTAACAGCCCCATGACAAAAACATGAATAACCTTAAGGTAACATGGAGGGTTAAACCCATTTATAAGAGGGGCTGACAAATGCAAGTAGTGTAACCCAGATCTTGGTACCCTCAGTGAATCCCCAATAATAATAATTATATATATATATATATATAATAATTATATATATATATAAAATATATATATAAATCTGACTTTTATTTATAAACATTTAGCACTTTTCTAACCCAGGGTCACAAATTCACAATGCCAAATTTCATGTTTTTGGGGTAAATTTCACTTTTAAACTTGAAAACATTATTGCAATTTGTTATGACAATTTATCTGTACTTTCATACCCCAAAATGTTAATATGTTCATCCTTTCAATAATTCTTAAAAAACTTCTGACTACCTCTTACATTTTGCCATCTGGTTATAATATAAAGTATTTTAGTGTTTTCAAGAGAATTTTAAAATAACAGCTCATTCTGTCCTTGTGTCTTTGATAAACAGGCTCTGTCACTAAGAATTACCCCTTCAATTAGTACAGATATTCTTGTAAGATTTTTCTAGTTTCTTTAGAATACTCTATTGTGACAAATGTCTTTTCTTTTCTTTCTTTCTTCTATAAGAGGAATTATTTACATTCAGAATTCATAAATATAAACTTCAAAAATGGTTCTGTATGAACTATAAATTCATATGAAATGTGTTGTTATTGTAACTTTATTTCTGTATTTTTAGAGGTAAATGAATCAAATACAAGCTTCCTAATCATGGTAATTGTCCAAATATCCATAGGAGAATATTTTTCTTCATTATCTCTCTCATCTATAAACTGAAAAATAAGAGCACATTTCTCTAGGCTCTGTTCCCAAATTGACATAATACATGTTAAAACTCTGGTAGCACAAAAGCTGGATAATAAAACCAAATATTGAATATTAAAAAAAATGTTAACAAAAATTATCCCAGCTGAAAATGCATTTGGGAATCTCTGTTCCTAAGCAGTTATTATTAAATGTTGAACATTTGCTGGCTTGCCATAAAGGATTGAACATAATATTATCATTTTAGTTTAAAATTTTCAGAATAAGTAGTTAAATATTTCACACTTGTTAAACTTAGCCATTTTTTGAAATGAAATAAATGATTTGATCTATTCACTTATATGGAAGATAAAGTGAAATGATTATATTTTTGGAATTTTGATTATTATTGTATTAAAACATTTTCTGTTTTACTACAAATATTAAAAGTGTGTAGTCCTCATTGTCCTTTGGAGTTCTTGAAATATACATTGTTAAATTATTTTCTACATTGTAGATTATTTTCTATTTCTCAACTAAAAAAAGAAAATGCTGAGACTTATGTCTGTTAATGTATATTTCAATATGTAGAAGAATATAAATGAGATATTTAAAACCCCATATTCCAAAGTCCCCGGATTTGAATTTCAGAGAGACAAAATAACATTCTAATGGTCAAATATTTTACAGGTGACCCTTAGACTGGTGACATTTCTATTTTTGTTTTGTTTTATTTTTAAGAAAGACACTCACTTTTTCACCCTTGGTAGAGAACCATGGCTTCAGAGCTCACAGCAATCTCTAACTCCTGGGCTTAAGAGATTTTCTTGCCTCAGCCTACCAAGTAGCTGGGACTACAGGGACCTGTCACAATGCCCAGCTATTTTTAGAGATGAGGTCTTACTCTGGCTCAGGCCAGTCTTGAACCTGTGAGTTCAGGCAATACACTGCCTTGGCCTCCCATTGCTGTATTAAAAGCGTGAGCCACTGCGCCCGGCATTTCTGTTATTTTCATATAAGAGAAAAGAAACCCATAATTGAATTCAAAAGACTCAGATTCCAGTCCCACTTGTGTTTCTTAATATACAGAGTGTGCCAAAAAATATATACATTTTAAGAAAATAAACTGCATTAAAATTATAATACTCAATATATATAGATAACAAAAGATGAAAAGAAGTCACTTTGAGCACCTCTTGTAATTGCCAACATCAAATGTGACTTGAGTCTTACAAATTTAATGCAGTTTTTTCCTTTCTTAAAATGTGTATATATTTATTTGGCTTCATCTGTATTTGTGACTTGAAGCAAGTCTATTACATTTTCTGAATTTTGTCTTTCTCATTGACTTAATGGGGGCTATAAGAATTACTTTAGTATTATCATGGCCATCGGGTGGTACATTTTATATCAGGTACAAAATTGCATTTAAACTGCTTAGTGCTCTTAATCTTCAATTATTTCAATATTATGAACCTTTTTTACGTTATATATTTCTGGTGCTAAGTTACAAATATGAAAATATTGCTGTTAATGATATTTTCATTTTAGATACGCCAGTGTAACCGTATGTTTGTGATCCATGTGTATCTCAAAATCACACTAGCTATCATGCGTTTAATGCTCAACTTTATAGTAAGATTTAAACACTGTATTCTATTTGCACCAGAAGAGATAATACTCAACATTTTTATTTCTTTCTTCTCCCTAAGCACTATATAGCTCAGTAAATAATAAACTATACCTATCTGTTTCATAGGTATGCCTTAATACCTGTGCTAATTTGGGTCTCAGTAGTACTATACTTGACCTCAGGCTCAGACGTGATACCAGATAGTGTTAGATGAAGACTATTTTCTCCATCTCTGTGCCCACAGTCTCAGACTATCTGCTCGCTAAGCCCCTGGTGATGCCATGCAGAGGAGAAACCCCAGCCACGTGTGTGCTCTGCAACGGAGCCTGCAAAGCTGTTCTACACGTGAAGTTCACGCCGTGTTGCTTTTTCTCTGTGGACTTGTGTCAACCCGGTGTTCCTTGTGGCACAACTAATCAATTATTATAAAAGCAATGTGAAGAAGAAAATAATTTCTCTAATGTAAAACATATCTTACATAAATCAAGAAACAAAATTGGAAAATAAACAGAATAAACTTCTGGTAGCAAGCAGTGAACAAGAGAAAAACAGCTGCAGCAAATATGGTAATAAGAGAAAGCGTAATTAAACCAGATGTTTTTAAAACATGCAATTTTAAATGATATACAACGTTGATTTTAAATATAAATGTAAATAAAGTGGATGGTTTGCAAGCATGATTAAAACCAGAAAGAAACAAAAATAAAGTTGGTGAAAACTAAATTAGAGTGATAGACAATAAATGACTTTCTTAGACAAAAAGAAAATATTACTTAGTGAAGAGATATTTTTCTTGCTTTTTAATTTCAGGGCTGCTTAATCAAACACACATTTGCAAAGGTCTCTGCAGACATCTCAATGAGAACAAAATTTCAGAGAAAATAAAATGGAAATGTGCTTTTTTTACATTTAAAAATGCAGTAAAACCTATTGTATTTAATATGTCTAAAAATTTCTACTATCCTAAGTATGTGGTGACTTGGAGTAATGAGACTAATTTAACAATATTAATTTAAAACTTGGCTTCCTCAAATGTCTCATCTTTGCCTAAATTGTCTCCCATCCTAGACTTCCAGTTTCCTTTTATCCTGAAACTAAATTCAGCTGCATCACCGGGGTAACTGCAGGGCCATCGTGTGTCTTCCTGATCTTTCTTCCCCCTCATTAATTGAGCTCCATTCCCCACTTGCACTTTCTTGTGCTAACTACTGTCAAGTCTGCTAATTGTCAAACTTACAGTTGCTACCTAGGCTATCCCTACCTGAGATGGTTACTGAGGAGGAACAAAGCGGGGACTGAGTCATAGGGAGAAGTGAGCACGTAAGAGAGAAATGGCTGGAAAGTTGGTTCTGCTTCAAAGCAGATAGTGTGAGCGCATGCAAATAGTGTGAGGGTATGCAGACAGTGTGAGCGCATGCAGGTAGTGTCAGAGCACGCAGACAGTGTGAGCACACACAGACGTGGGACTTGCATAAGCTGCAGCTCTGGGTACAGCTAGGGACACATGGAAGAAGCAGCAGTTTTCTCAACAAAACTTGGTGTCAGGGATATTCTATTTGAATTAGTTACAATCTTAGCATGTACACTTGTAAACTCTCCTCCAGAACAGCAATCTTCATTAGGTACTACGTTTCAAAAAAAGCCAGTTCAGTCCAATTGTGTTTCTGGACAATGTGATGGACTATTCACTGTAACACAATTTTGAGTATTCCAAATCAGTAGAATGTTGAAGATTATATTTTATTTATTTATTTATTTATTTATTTATTTATTTATTTTGTAGAGACAGAGTCTCACTTTATCGCCCTCGGTAGAGTGCCGTGGTGTCACACAACTCACAGCAACCTCCAGCTCCTGGGCTTAGGTGATTCTCTTGCCTCAGCCTCCCGAGTAGCTGGGACTACAGGCGTCCGCCACAACGCCCGGCTGTTTTTGTGCTTTGCAGTTCAGCCGAGGCCGGTTTTGAACCCGCCACCTTCAGTATATGGGGCCGGCGCCCTACTCGATGAGCCACAGGCGCCACCTGAAGACTATATTTTATTTCTAGAACTAAACAAACACATTCCACAGAATGTATTGAAGAAAAGTATAACTATTCTGAAATTATAACCAGGGTTTAATTTGTAGAGGCAGGACTGAGTTTCAGCGTGGAAAGGTCAGTGCCATTGAGAGAACTTATTACTTACATTTCCCAAAAAAGGAGAGATGTCTCACCCACAGGGACACAGGAACATGAGGACTGGCAAAAAACAAATCCATGAGTTGTCTTACTTGAATTGTATTTTACACACACACATATGTATACACACATATACACATGCATACATATTATGCACTGAAATCTTTGTGATAAGTTTTATAACAACATAAAGCTATTTATCTCATCTATATTTTACAATATAAGATTTAATTCAGTTATTACTAGTCGAGAGAGTATGGTTGTATTCTTTTAGTAAGCTGTAATACTTTATTTCCTAAATACTTCCATAATGTTGCTAATACTTTACAAATACCAATATATTTGATTCTTACTCCAACTTTTTAAAACAGGGAGTGTCATCCTTATTTCACAGAACAAAATAAAAATGAAAATGAATCACAGGACGGGATTGGTCTGTAGGCTGAGTTTGCATAATCGGTCAGTGGGAGACGCAAACCTGACCACAGACCACGAGATCTCCAGACTAAGTTTTTCATTTCTTTCTTTTTTTTTTTTTTTTTTTGGTAAACACTCTACAGTGAGTATCTCTATGTCTAATTCATCAATTAGCATGCAAGTTTTTTTTTTTAATTTTTTTATTAAATCATAGTTGTGCACATTAGTGCAATCAAAGGGTACAATATGCTGGTTTCATATACAATCTGGAATATTTTCATGAAAGTGTTTAACATAGCCTTCGTGGCATTTTCTTAGTTATTGTATGAAGACATTTGTATTCTGCATTTAGTAAGTTTCACCTGTACCCTTCTAAGATGCCACATAAGTGTCAAACATCTGAGCTTATCTCTCAACATATATAAAAATTATTTTAAGATACATTAAAAACTTAAATGTAAGACCTGAAATCATACAAAAATTGGAAGAAAGTTTCAGGAAAACTCTTTTGGAGTAGGTCTAGGCAAAGAATTGGCCTATGTCTAGACAAAGAATTTTTGACAGAGACTACGAAAGCTAATGCCTTTCTATAAAAAGTTAAATAATTTCAACATCTTTCAAATGTATGTTTTGTCATTCTTCATAGAGTGGGCACTTTAATAGCCTATCATCCTTTTTAGAACCCTTAATATAGCTTCTAAAGATCCAATGTTGGTTAAGGAATTTTACATATGTATAATGGCATACACATATGTATATCTGTGTTTTATTATTCATTGTACAGTGCACATATAATTTTAATTTTAAGTATATTGTATTTATAATGTAATGAACATTAAACTGTACATGCAATGATAATATGTTTATATCTATTTGTTTGAAGTTTGAAGGATCAGGAAGTATTCATTTTCATTTCTGTCCTATAAGACTACACATTTCTTATAGAATTTAAGTGATTTATCCCTGTGATTCCTTCAGCTGCAACAGTATTCACAGAAGTATTTTAGTTAAAAATGCCTAAATGCATATTTTTATAGTAACCCCTGGTCAAAATTACACCTAACTATATAATTAAAATAAAAATACATTATATTAGCTTAAGGAACACATTTAAATACAAAAATTAACAGATTTAAATGTCAGGAATCTTTTATTTGCAAGCCTATTACTTGTATCTGAAATAGTACAATTATAATGTATTTAGGATGAATCTTTGTCCCTGGTTGATTGCAATTTCCCTTAAGAAGTGACCCCGTAATCACACAGTAATCATAAGCATCTCAGACTGAATGTATAATCATGTCGTTCCCAACATCGCTGATAGACAGCTGAGGTTCAAAATGCGGGTGATAAGTACTTCATAAAGTCAAACAGGGTGAAACAGTTCAGCTGCCTAAATAATTTCCTAGTCTGGACCAAGAAGGGGAAAAGGAAGTCTGAAATCCCTTTTCCAAGAACATAGGGTAAATTCTTTTTGTGATTCTACAATGAGACTAAAGTGGTCTGAGGACAAAATTGGTTGTTTTGTCCTGAATATAGGCTTGAGGTTCTATTAGTATTAAGTTTTCTGCTCCATCAGATTTTTCAATGACTCGGTATTGAAACCTGGAAAAGCTATATGTCAAAGAACCTCTGCTCGTTTATTCTTAAGAATTAACACAATATATTAGCACACTATAGTCCATGTGTGCATGAGATCATGCAGTTATCGCCTTGCTGTGTCTGGCTTATTTCACTGAACATAACGTCCTTCCATCTCACCCACATTACCCAAGAATTTCATTGTCTTTTATGGCTGAATAATGTTCCATTGTTTATATATTACACTTTTTTATTGATTCATTATTAGGTAGGCATTAGCTTGATTCCATATCTTGTGTATTATGAGAAGGCTGCGATACCAATAGGTGTGCTGATGTCTCTTTGACACACTGATTTCATTTCCTTTTCATACATAACCACTAGTACATTGTACTCCATAAATATGTACAGTTGTTGTTTCAAGTATAAATACAAATTTAAATTAAAAACATTAACATGCTATTTTAGAGTATATTTTATAGTTCAAAATGACCACCAATTGTGGTGGGAGTCTGTTAATTTATGCTTAGTGATTATTTTAAAGTTCAGTAGTTTTAGTGCAGCCTTGAAGAGGTGTTGTAGTGTGCATTAGTTTTCTATAGATCTGAGTGAAAACATTTTGCTGTTATGTATTTATGCTTTGAATCTTATAGAGTACTGTGAGCCTCTCTGAATGGAAGGAATCACACCCTCCAGGTGGCTTCCCTCAGAAAGGACAGAGCAAATGAGAATTGTCAGTGGTGAGAGAGCTGAGCAGAAAGTCATGTCAGTAAACCTGTGACACAGTAATAGTCAGGGAGCCAACAGCCCCTTGAGGCATTTCATGGTTATTTGATTGACGAATTGGTGTTTATTTCAGTGCTTTTGAAACAAGGTACATCAACTGTGGGAAAGAGCTATGTCATAAATTTCCTGGAGAGGGAGAGAAAGCTGCAATTCAGCTGTATAATCAGACTTCAGAACCAGCCGCTCTAGACATCAAGGTTACATAATTCAAACTAAACTTCACGAACCTTTAGGAAACTATTGCAAGGTTATGCTTGGGAGAATTAATTAAAAATTAATTAATTTTAAAAAATACCACTACCCTTTTCTTTTTTACCTTCTTGGTAAAATACTTGAAATATTACAATGTGGTCTTAAGAAATGATCCTTAGTGCATTAAAGCACTGACTTTTCCCATGTTAGGCAAAAGAACCAGAAAACACATCACCTAGAAACCTGAGCATAATCTCAATGGAAAAGTTTAGAGCCTTATAATTTCTATTCTCAAAGAAAGAAAAATTGTCCAGTGTTAACACAGATAGACAATAACAGCAAAAGTGCGTTTTATTTTTTTCTAATGAACCAATCTTTTTGTGAAACCGTTATGGCCTGTTGCTTGTAGTAGGTTTTATTCTGATGGTTCCCCATCCCACTCAGATTCCCAGAGGACTCAGAATAGGAGTGTCCACCTTGACTGACTTCTCTTTCTCATCAGGGTCAGTTGCAAACAATGTCAGACCTAAAATTGTTTTATGGCTTTGCCATAAAAGTTTTAGAGGACTTCTTATTTATTTATTTATTTAGCACTGTAAAATATTCCTTGTTGTACTTAGAAATGCAGGTTTCAGGGAAACCAACTCTGAGGAAAAAAATAGCAACATATCCCTTTGAATTTATTCTCTTTCAATCTCTCTGGCTTTGTTTGTTTGTTTGTTTGTTGTAACAGTAACTCTAACCTTGGGGCTCTGATAATAGTTAACCCGGGTAAGGTTAGGGCAATTTTTTTCGTCTCATCCCTGGTTACATCTCAGGGAAAATTGGTGCTGGCCTACAAGGTTTCCGTTGTGGCCATCTCCACAACTCTCTAAGCAAGGCCTTTATCCTACTCCACTCCACAGATTGAACCGGGACTTTTAAAATGCCTAGAAATAACTTCTCCCTGCATGTTCCCATTCAGTACTCTGTCTAGAAAATTTGGTGCAGAAATAATGTTAAGTCCTTAAGTTGTGAGAGAATGGGTCAGGTTTGTCATTTTTAACTGTGTACTTTTGCCTAATTATATAAAATTGCTGAGAGACTTTAAAATTTAGTCTTCCTCAAATTCTTATATTTAAGAGATACTACAATAAGTACCCACAAAGAAAGGATTGCTATCAAATAGAGACTTTTCCATACAAATCTTCCCTGCTTATTTAACAAATTCCACTGCCACCCTGAAGTCTACAAAGATAACTTACAGAAAAGATAGGGCTTAACTTTGTGGTCACTATTTTTTTCCACAATGCCACATTAATGCCAATGCTATCTATTCTTAGAAATCATTCCTTGATTTAGGTTGTCTTATTTTGAGGCAAATATTAAAAGATAAGGCATGGCATTATTTTATTGCAGCTACAATTAGCAAAATCAAAGTATATTAGATATTAAACTCATAGCATTGAAATTGAAGCATAACATTGAAATAACAGGATTTCAGTTATGAAATCCCAGCAAATCAAAGCTGTAGTCAAACTCCAGAATTAACCAATGAGGACAGATACTTTTTTAAAGGATAAAGCAAGTTTCTTGCTGAATGTTTGAATATGGTGATTTGTAAGAAGTCAAACGTTTAGATTTTAATACACATACTAGGTGTTTTTCTAAGATGGTTCTCATGTTTAAGATAGTGTTTAATTTGCATTCCTGACAAGTAATATTTTTGAGTGGGTCTGATTTAAGTTAAAGGATCATTTACATAAAAAAATTTATTTTGATTCAGAAATGTTGCCAGCTGAAAGAAAATAAATCTAGCTTTAATTACATATTGAAGCAAGGATAAAACGGCACAGATCCTAAATGCTTTGGTTAATAAAGATGCAGATGCTGATTTAAATCCTTTTTAGGAAATCACAATGAAAACACTCGGAATGAGCTTTTTTGGATATTTTATAGGACAATTATTCCCATGTTATGCTTTTATAAAGCTTTTCTTCCTGGGAAAATCAAAATATTTGTCTTCTGAATGGCTTTTGATGATTATTAGGATTAAGTCAAAAACAGTGTTTTGAGGGAGAGGAGCAAAATTATATCGTAAGTCAGAGTCATGCAGAGTCCATAGCTCTGTGGACACGTATTTATGTGTGTGGTGCTAAAAAAATACATAAAACAAAGTTTACCATTCTAAATAATTTTTAAGAGTATAGTTCTGTGACGTCGAGTATATTAACATTGTTGTGTATCCGTTACCACCATCCATCTGCAGAAGTTTTCCATTTTCCCCAATGGAAATTCTGTACCCATTAAACACTGGCTCGCCATGTACTTTTCTTCCCAGCCTCTGGCAACCACCATTCTCCTTCCTGGCTCTGTGAACTTGACTATTCTAGGAACCTCACATAAATGGAATCATACAGGACTTGCCCTTTTTTGACTGGCTTATTTCAGTTAGCATAATGTCTTCAAGGGATATACGTAGTTTAGTGCATGTCAGAATTTGTCTTCCTTTTTAATTCTAAATCATATTCCATTGTAATGGACACAACGTATTTTTATATCCATTCATCCCTCAGTGAACACATGGGTTGCTTCCAACTTTGGCCTATTGTGAATCATGCTGTTATGCCCATGTGTGTATAAGTATCTATCAAGTCCTGTTTCACTCCTTTTGGGCATTCATTTATACCTGCAGCTGGAATTCTGGGTCATACAGCAATTCTAAGTTTACTGTTTTGAAGAATCACCATACTGCTTTCTGCCACTTTTTGCATTCCCCTCAGCAAACCACAGCAATTGCAGTTTCTCCATATCTTTGCTAATATTTGTTATTCCCTGTTCATTTTTTGTTTGGGTTAAAAATAGCCATTTTAATGGATGTGAAGTGATAAATCTTTTCTGTTTGATTTGTATTCCCTTAATGACTAGTGATGCTGGGCATCTTTCACTGTATTTATCGGTCATTTCTATATCCTCTTTGGAGAAATGTCTATTCCAGTCATTTCCTCATCTTTTTTAGTCTAGTTGTTTATTTCTTTTTGTTCTTGACCGTGCCAGTGTATAAGAAAACAAAGATGTGGACTTAATTTTGCAAATAGTTAAGAATATCTCAAAACCCCAATTTTCTCTCTCAATATTTATATTTCTCTTAATGTAATCCCAAAGTGTGATTTATTAGTGAAAATTTGTAGTTAAGTACTAAATATTGCTCACATCCAGTACAATATAGTAACCAATGACCAATTAAAAATACAAGTGATATGATTGTTTTGAAGAAATAGTTGATAAAGAACAGGAGGAGAGATAAATTCTAAAACAAGCTCTGCACCATGGAGTATTTGCTGAGTGTATGTTATGTTTAATTAATTAATATCATTCACTAAACGTTTTTAGATTGTAGACCTTCCGTCTGCCCATGGCCTGCACTGCCCCTCATCTTTGTATTACATTACACCTGTAGTAACACGTCTTCAGAAGTGTTATGCAAAGTCTTTCTTCAGATATCAACTTAATTTTCATATTTTTTACTTTAATATTTGAATCAGGGTCTTTTCGAAACAGGTAAAGTCTTTTGAAATAATAAAAGCTCTTTCCCATTAAAACAAATAGAAGTTTTTAGAAGATGGGGAAAAGGGAGAGGCAGGGAAGGGGAGGGAGAGGGTGGGGGGAGAGAGGATAAAGGGTGAGATCACACTTGTGATGCATATTTGAAGGGTCAGGAGAAAACTTCTAAATATGGATCAAAAATGTTTTCACATAGTAAATGAGAAAATCTCACAAATGTTATGTCAATCAGGTTGATAAAAAATCTCAGATTGTACATGAAGCCCGCACACTGTACCCCATGATTGAATTATTGTACACAGCTATGATTCAATAAAAAAAAAAAATAGAAGTTTTTAAGGGATAAATCAGTTTCTTGGACAGTATCAACAAAAATACATTGCACACTAATTACAAGTCTGGGGACACACATTAGTTTATGCCAGAGTTTCCCAACTCTAAGTTTGTAAGGTATCGGTTTACTTTTATTCCACAACCCTGTCATAAATTGAACTACTTCCATTTGAACTGTAATTAAGAATGTTATTGGTCAATTACTGACCAAGGTGCTAAAGTGTATCCAATATTTGCCCTGGGAATGTGACTTTTGAGGAATATCTTATTTTACTTTAAACATCATCTATGCGAAAGGCTACTTTGTATTATTATTTACGATTTTCATCACTTTTATTTTTTCCATTTGAAAAGATAGTTTTCACATTGAATAAATCAATGTCTTCGTATGAGCTTGCTTTAGTATTTTTTGCCATTCAGGTCTTTCAGAGGCTATTTAAGTGGTGGAAGTTGGTGTATTCTTATCAAAGCTCCCAATTAATTTTATATACCATATTTGGATACGAGAAAAATCTGAAGATATGTTTTTAAGATGACCTTAACTTTTCAGCTGTAGTAAGCATATCACTAAATAGCATTTAATATACACTCCTCTGCATTGCCTCATTATACCTGAAAGTAGTTTTCAACTTGTACACAGTGATTTTATTTACTTTAGTGATTAGAAAAGTGAAAACAAGGAAAAATCTTATCCATATTCTCTTATCCAAACATAAAGTATAGTAGATCATTTTCTAAGAACACAACAGATCTGTTTTCCACCTGTTCTGTTCTTAGAATATGATCTACTAAATGAAATACATATATGAAATCTCCTGAGACTTCTTGAGAATAGATGTTGTCAGGGACATAAGAGCAGCAGTAATAGATCATTTCATTACAGATACCCAGCCAGGGTTGCTACTGCATTACCTCTTGCTTTCACTCTTTCTCAATGGGAATTTGATTGAGATAGGATTTGCTTTTCAACTCAGAGCTTGCAGCTCAAAAATTCTGCTGTAATTGCTACCTTAACACTCTGCTGGGAGTCTTCATTAACTGTTAACCCAGAGGAGAAATAAAAGATCTAACAATTTTAAAAGTAAAACGATGACTATCTCAGAGCTTAAAATAACCTCTGAATATGATGTCATTTTGAGAATATTGCACTGGAAGTATTTGCCTGATGGTGGAGAGAAAATGAAGGCAAAATTGGCTCTATTATAGTCAGGCCTGGAACTTTTTTTTTAAAATAATTTTATTGAATCATAATTATGTACATTGGTGCAATCACAGGGCACGATTCATATACATTCAGAAATATTTTGATCATACTGTTACAGATATCCTTCATGGCATTTCCTTGATCACTATATAAAGAC